>JAYESA010000028.1:1152500-1390000 GCA_036927795.1 Iris macrosiphon | reverse complement strand
GCGGCCGATTACCTGCGGGAGATTGGGGCGTGACTTATTGGTATCAGAGCATGGCTTTATGCCTTTGGACTTCATATTGATTTTCTCAGTTTTGAAAGCTCGTTCGTGGGTTATGTATATACGCTCTCTCTCAATGTCCCAACGGAATATTCTATACAATGAGTCTAAATAATTTTAAAAGTGCATGTGATTGATATGATTGCTTGTACTGGATAGTTATGCAAAGACCCTGGTTCTGACCTGTTTTAGACTTTGTAGGAATAGATTGGTGCTAGAATTTGCAAGTTTTGTGCGAGATGGAATATCGTTCAGATGGTTAGCTATGCACACAGCCTTTCGGCTAAGTTGTGTTGAGTATCACGCGCCAAGATTCTTTTGGTGTGAGCTAGTTGCAAGAGAGATTAGAATATCGTTCAGTAAGGATAAGTCAAACTTAGAATGACAATCGATAGAAATCCTATCAGATCATCGCTAGGCAGATATAGAAAATCATGGTTGGATTTTGGAAAAATAGCTCAGACGATATTTTCTATCGGCAGATACAAATCAAATATGGTTTACTTGGATGATTATTAACAGGAATATATACGAGAACAAGATTTATTAGGCGATGCTTAGGTATCGTATAGGAATTCTAAAGAACGACTTGGTGAATATGCTAGCTAGTGATGCAAACACGATTGAGGATTTAATTGGGTGACTTGATTCCTGAGTGTTGTATGGATTGTTTTGGAAATGTTCAAGTGAATTTATAGGTCTCGTTCGATAGTTGGATTGAAATATTTGGGAATATCTTGAACAAGTGATAAGGCTTATGTCACGGGCCAGTTCCATGGATAAGGAACCGAGATACGTGGCAATGGCCAACAGTGTACTTCGGCGGGCTTTCCAATCTAATGGGCCCGTCGGAGTATACTTAAGCTGTGAAGTACAATGAATAACCCAACATATAACACAAGTATACTCAATCTAAATCTCATCCACAGGTAACAATATAAGAACACAATAGAAGTAAATACAACGACTAATATACAGGAAGGAAATATCCAAATAAGTATCAAATACAAATACTAGAGTAGTCACACGGGGACAAACCCGCTAGTACAAATATACTGGAATGAAAGTAAGCAATAAGATAACTTGGGACGGCAGCAGGTAACTAGGTAATGATACTGTCCCAAGGAAAGAGTCACTACCAGCGATCAGGCGAAGTCCTCAGGAATGACCTCGTCCTCGGCAGTGAGTACAACTGCTGGATAGATGCCCGGTCCGTACTCCTCCGGGTAATCCTCGTAGCCTACACCTGGAAGGGAACCAGGTCCTCTGTGGGACGTAACAAGGTACAGAAATACAACAATACCAAGTAAACAGAAAGTACAAGTGCACGACAGGATACTCTAACATAACCAAACTAGTGTGACACAGTTTAAAGACAATGTTCGACACGTGGGCTGTCCAAAATAAAACCATAGCTCCGAACACAGAGACACACGGGTCGTACCGTAGCTCCGAGCACAGAGACACACGGGTGTTACCACTATACTATAATACAGGATCACTAAATATACATATATAAGCGCGTGCAGAGTAGCCCAAATGTCTAGTAACTGTCTTCCCCTTCCCAAGCGGTCAACGATTGTGCGTTGAACCTGAACCTCTAACTACAGTCTCGATACACAGAATTAACTCAACAGACGCGACCCTAAGGTCATCCCAGTCTCTTGTCCTGATGTTAGTATCAGGAAACAGGAATCTGGCATGATCACGGTGTATAAGTGTGTTCTGGGGTATCGATGTACTCAGGTATGTGCATTGAGGTGCTATGAAGCATCTAGCAATTATACTAAGATATTGCGTCGAAAGTCAACACCCGGTTGTGAACCAGACACGGAGTATCGAACGTCAACAGAAATATGTGCACAAAGTACATAAAGAACAACAAGTATCTGTAAACTGATATACAGGGTGGCAAGGTACACTTGCCTGCGTGCGGCTGCTGATGACGGAGATCTGGTACCGTGTCCAAGTCCTCAGGTCCTGCAGTACCTAGTGAAGTGATACAAACCAGAATTAATAATCTATTCTACGACTCATAAGGGCAAGATACTAGAGGGCTGACTACAACTGACTAACGGTACGATAGTCCATCAACTAGTCATCTGTATATTCTCCTCGATCTTTATTCTCCAAAAATAAACTAACATTTCCACCATGTACGATACATCCCGATTAGTTGGCTCCAAGGTCAACTCTATTCTCCTCGAGCACATATTTTAATTAAATCGCTATAAGTTATGTAGAAGCCAACTCTAATTTTCCATCCAAGTACCACATCTAAATTCATCCTCATAAAACATAAGTTACAAGGTCACTACATTATAAAACCCCAAAACATGTTAACACAACTTCAAGTCATTAAGATCCATATTCGCACTAATCATCATTAGCCTTAGCTAATATAAACCTTAATCCCGTAGTCCAAGTATTACATTACGCTAATCATTCATATCATTAGTACATAAATATTAGAAATACATTAAACCTCAATAACCACAACCTTAAATCAGGTTCACATATATAACCCAAAACCCTAGCTAGCATTTTCCATATATAACATCAACACAACAATTAATAATCATTAATACTTAACCCAATCACATATTAAGTACTCCCCACACTATCTATTTATATCACCCTAAATAAATACCACCCGAGCTAGCATTTCACACATCCTCATATATTTAAATCCTTTTTACAAATGATAATCATTTCTGGAATTTAAAAGACAAGAGAGAGGGAAGAGTGAACCTCAACGAGGTCGTCGACGCCGGAGTACGGCCGGTGGAGGGTGGCCGCAGGGTGGTAGTGATGGTCGTGGTATTGGTGGTGATGATGGTGGTAGTGGTGGTGATGAAGAAGGGAGATGGCCGAAAAAGATCAGACGGGGAGGAGGGAAAGAAACTGGCCGTACGAGAAGGTCGGACGAGGACGCACGGCGGGGTGGAGGAGAACCATAGTGCGGGGTCGGTGGCAGCACTGTCCGGCGGGGTAGGGTTGCTCAGGCCGTGCGGGGGGATGCACAGCCGCGGGGTTGCACGGCGGGGTGAAGGTGATCCCAGCCACGGGGAAAACTACAGCGGGGTGGGGGCAGCACTGTCCGGCGGAGCAGTCACTGTGGGCCGGAGCGGCGGGGCCGCCTGGCCGGAGTCGGGCCGGTGTGGCCGTGGGTCTTCCATCGGGAGGTAACTCCAATGGGGAAAGAAGAGACTAAGGAAGAAGAAGAAAAATGCAATAGAGAGTGGAGGAAGAAGTTTGCATGGGGGCTTTAAATGAAGGAGTGAGGAGAGAGAGAAAAGTTTTCCTAGGGACTAGGGCCGGGGTTGTTGTGTTGAGGGTGGGGTGAGGTATTACTTTATAGGGGTGTGTGAAGGAGGATGGAGGGTTGTGATCAACCTATTCAAAATGAAGGGTTGTGATTTATCATGAAGAGAAGAGGGTTTTCTTCATGAGGGGTGAATGGATGGATAAGAATGGGACCCCATTTTGGGACCTCTCATTTGTTCATGGCTAATAGGGTGATGACACACAAATACAATAATTGCAACTTTGCCCCTTAAATTCGGAAAATTGCATGAACACATAAAATGACACAAAAATTATGGAGAAAAATATGTTTAGAAATTTTTATGGTGAGAGGGGGTTGTGCGTTAGGCACGGGTTTAATTAGAAAAGCATTGGGATTAATTTAGGATTAAAAATGGGATTTACAAAGTTGGTATCCCCGATTTAAATAGAAATAAAGTGTCCCGCGAATTTAAATTATTAGGGGCACTTGGGGTCAAAATTCGGAAATAACGCAGAGGCCAAAAATGGTGGGGGCTTGGAGTCAGTCATGGACCCTTTAGTTGGTTCGGCTCAATGGGTTAAGTTGGTAGCTCAAAATTTATGGTGACGACACAAGTGTCCGACACGAAATTAAATATGGGTTACGATTTTTGGAATGTTGTGCAATTAATTTAGAGCACACAAAACCTGATTTTAAAAGACAGAAAAAGTCCAGTGCCTAATTTGGTGAGTCAAGACGAAGGTACAATAGCCCATGAAATTTATGGGCGGATATTGGGCTCCGAAAAATCAGATAATGATAGGGCGCGCCAAGGGTTTAATTAATTGAATTAAATACCAGATAAGTTATATCTACTCTAAACCTCGACTTCTGCTACCAATAACCAAAATTTTCTAAATCTACCCTAACTATCTACAGAATAAATCGAGGGGGTTTACATTCTTCCCAACTTAGAAAAATTTTGTCTCCGAAATTAAAAGTAAAGCACGATAATATATAACAAAATTTTTAAACACTAGTAATCAAATACCGTACGTAAATTCGTACCTTGCTCCTCAAATAAGTACAGGAATTGCTGCCGAATAGAATCCTCGCGCTCCCAAGTGGACTCGCCTGGGGAACGGTGCTTCCATGCCACTCTGACCAGTCGAATCGTCTGCCCTCTCAAAGTATTCTCGTTGCGATCGAGGATCTCAACTGGCTTCTCTACGTAAGATAGACTAGGCCTGACTGTAATCTCCGAATTATCAAGCATGTGGCTAGGGTCTGCGACATATCTCCTCAGCTGCGATACATAAAATACGTCATGTACTCCCTCTAATGATGGTGGTAATACAAGACGGTAAGCCACTTCGCCAACTCGTTCTAAAATATCAAAAGGTCCGATGTACCTCGGACTCAGCTTGCCTCTGCCTCCGAATCTGATGATACCACGGGTGGGCGATATCCTCAAAAATATGTGGTCACCCTTCTTGAACTCCAATGGTCTACGGTGCGCATCTGCCCAGTGTTTCTGTCTGTCCTGTGCTGTGCGCAGGTGGCTCTGAATCTGCTTGACCTTCTCTACTGTCTGTGTCACCAACTCTGGACCAAGTATCTGACGCTCTCCTACGTCACTCCAATAAACTGGCGACCTACATTTCCTGTCGTACAGTGCCTCATAAGGTGCCATCTGTATGCTGGCCTGATAACTGTTATTGTAGGAGAATTCCACCAAGTGTAGGTGGTCCTCCCAAGATCCTCCAAAATCAATCATGTACGCTCTTAACATATCCTCTAATATCTGTATCGTGCGCTCTGACTGTCCATCAGTCTGTGGATGATACACAGTGCTGAACTTGAGACGAGTTCCTAGGCTCTCCTGCATACTCCGCCAAAAATATGACGTGAATTTGGAATTACGGTCCGATACGATGCTGACAGGCACTCCATGTAATCGTACTATCTGCCTTATATACATGTCAGCTAGCATCTCTGTGGATTGCCCAACTCTGAAGGGCAAGAAATGTGCAGACTTGGTGAGTCTGTCTACGACAACCCAAACTGCATCCTTCCCGCTAGGGCTCCACAAAAATCCTGTGACGAAGTCCATGGTAATGTGTTCCCACTTCCACTCGGGAATGGGGAGTGGCTGCAATAATCCTTTAGTCCTCTGATGTTCAGCCTTGACTTGCTGACAAACTAAATACTTCGCCACAAATCTTACAATTTCCCTCTTTATCCCATGCCACCAGAAATGCTGTCTCAAGTCTCGGTACATCTTCGTACCCCCAGGATGAATGGAATAAATCGAGCTATGAGCCTCGGTCATCAACTCTTGGCGTAGCTCGCCACTCGGAACATATAGGCGATCTCCGCACCTCAACGTTCCGTCTTCATAAATCTTGAGTCCCGTCTGTATGTCGGCTTCTGTTCTCTCTCGCAGACGTCAAAATCTTGCATCTATAGGCAATGCTGCCTTGATCCTCTCAATCAAAGTAGACTGAACCTCAAGACTGGCCATCTGTCCCTCCATGCCTGGCAATACGATCTCTATTCCAAGCTCTTGGAGATCCTCTAGCAACTGTCGCTGCGTCATCAAAAAGTATGCCATGGGCTTCCTGCTTAAGGCATCTGCTACGACATTCGCTTTGCCAGGGTAGTACTGAAACTCAATGTCATAATCTGTCATCAACTTTAGCCAGCGTCTCTGCCTCATGTTGAGCTCCTTCTGCGTGTATACGTACTTCAGGCTTTTATGATCTGTATAAATCTCAACACGCTCACCATAAAGGTAATGTCTCCATAGCTTTAGTGCAAATATCACTGCAGCTAGCTCCAAATCGTGCATCGGATAGTTCTTCTTATGAACTATCAGCTGTCTCGATGCGTAGGCTATCACCTTGCCGTGTTGCATTAATACACATCCCAATTCGCTTCCTGACGCATTACTGTACACTACAAATCCTCTTGATCCTGAAGGTAGTGTCAAAATCGGTGCTGATGTCAAACGCTTCTTCAGCTAATCGAAAGCCGCCTGACACTCGTTATTCCAGATAAACTCTTCGTCTTTACGTGTCAGTCGCGTCATAGACGCAGCTATCCTCGAGAAGTTTTCCACAAACCTCTGATAATATCCGGCAAGTCCGAGGAAGCTCCTAACCTCCGTAACTGATGTAGGGATAGGCCAGGTCTCTACTGCAGCTATCTTTTTTGGGTCAACTGATAGTCCATCTTCGGTGATTATGTGTCCCAAAAATGGTACTCTGTCCAAGCAGAACTCACATTTGCTGAGTTTGGCGTACAGCCTCTCATATCTCAGCGTCTCCAACACGATCCTAAGATGCCTCTCATGCTCCTCCTGGCTCTTAGAATATATCAAGATATCGTCTATAAATACCACCATAAACTTATCTAAGTACTGGTGGAAGACATTGTTCATCAAACACATAAATACTGCTGGCACGTTGGTTAAACCAAACGGCATGACTAAAAACTCATAGTGGCCATACTTTGTCCGAAAGACCATCTTCTGGATGTCCTCTTTCCGTACCTTGATCTGATAATAACCGGATCTGAGATCGATCTTCGAGAATACACATGCACCGCTAAGTTGATCAAACAAATCATCGATGCGCGACAGTGGATACTTGTTCTTTATCGTTACAGCATTTAGCGCCCTGTAATCGATACACAAGCGTACCGTCCCGTCCTTCTTCGGTACAAACAGAATCGGTGCTCCCTATGGAGATACACTAGCCCGTATGAAACCCTTTTCTAAGAGATCATCTACTTGAACCTTCAGCTCAACCAACTCCTTCGGTGCTAGTCTGTAAACGGGGGAAGTAACTGGCTCGGCTTCTGGAGTCAACTCTATGGAGAACTCAATCTCTCTGTCAGGTGGCAGTCCTAGGAGATCCTCTGGAAACACATCCTCAAACTCTGCTATAAAGTGAGGGTACGTCGGTTCACCTTCTGCAATATGTGTCGCTAGGGTAGGTTGGACACCATGCTCTCGGGCTCCCCAAAGAAACTCAAACTCTGGGTGATCTGGGGGTCTAAAGATGACATAACCACGATGGCAATCTAGCGTTACGTGGTATTGGCTCAACCAATCCATGCCTAGGACAATGTCATAGTCCGGCATGGAGAAAACCAAAAATCGGGCACGCATCTCTCGCCCGCAGACAACTACTGAACATGATCTATAAGTGTCGCTAACAGGTACTATTCCACCTCCCGTAAGGATCCTCTTGACCTTCGGAAGGGGTACGGTGGCTATTCTATGGGTAGCCACAAAACTAGCAGCTATAAAAAGTGTGTGGCACCAGAATCAAATAGGACTAATGCTGGTAATGAAGCTACTAAGATTGTACCTGCGATCACTTCTCCGGCTGTCTCAGCCTCCTCTATGGTCATAGCGTAGGCCTGTCCCTGTCTCGGTGCCAGTACCCTCGGCTGCTGCTGTTGAACCTGCTGGAAATGATCTCCCTGTGGGGCCAAGGGTGGCCTCCTCTGGTTTCCCCCTCGTGCTGGTGGTCGCTGTGCTCCAGCTCCTGCGTAAGGTGGCCTCGGTCCAGGAGGCTGCTGATAAGGCCTCGGTGCTGACAGGGTTAGCCGATGAACCATCTGCACTGGATATCTCTGTTCAGGGCAATCTCGGATGGCATACTGGGCCGATCCACATCTCAAACATACGCCCAACCTCCGTCTACAGTCCCTCATCAAATGTCCCCTCTTGTCGCAGAAATGGCATATGGGAATGACAGCTCCTTGCTGTGGTGCTGCCCTCTGTGGCTGCTGTTATACGAGAGGGTGCTTCGCAGGTCCTCCCTATGGGGCTCGGACTGCTGATGATGATGCATAGGAGCGATTCTGGCTAGCCTCCATCTTGTTGATACGATCCTGGGGTCGTGCTGCAAGTAGTACCTCGGAGTAAGAGGTGGGGGCGGTAGACCCGATAAGCCTCTGGGTCTCAAAACTCAGGCCCTCATAAAACTTCTCGTCCTTCGCTTCTTCAGTGGGGATCAGGTATGGTGCAAATCTACTCAGGCGGAGGAACTCAGAATTGTATTCCTCTACAGTCATACTCCCCTGCCTGAGGTTCTGGAATCTGTCCTGAAGCTCTGCTCGGGCGGTAGAGGGTATGTACATCTCCTGGAAGAGTCTAGAGAACTCTTCCCAGGTGGCGCGATCCGGTCCCAAACGCTACTACTCGGAAAGCCACCAGTGATGAGCGTTGTCGGTGAGCTGCATCCTGACAGCCGTCATCCATCGGTGTCGGGGGAGGTCAGTAGCCTCCAGCTGGTGCTGAATGCCGGTGAGCGAAGCGTGGACCTCCGTCGGCACCTCCGTGCCCGCAAAAGGTTGCGGCATTAAATGACGGAAGTCTATGAAAGACCCCCTCGTCGGCTCATATGCTGGTGGTGACGCCTGCCCCAAGGCCGTCACGATGCTCTCTCTTAGAGTCTCAGCCTGGTGCTGCTGGGCCTGCTGCTGAGCCTGCTGCTGGGCCTACATCATCGCAAATATCATTTGGAATATCTGGGTTCCGTCCATCGGTTGCCCTGTGGGGAATGACATAAAGGGCATCTGGGGCAGGAATGGTGGAGGAGGTGGTAGCTGCTGCTCCTCCTGACTCGGGATCCTCTGATCCTCAGGTTCTGCCTGATCTGGAGTCTAGGGTCCGTCTGAAGGCACCTTGGGATATCCTGATGACTGTCCCATGGGAGCTGGAGTCAGTAGAAGGACCAGCTCCAGATTCGGTTCTCCGGATGATCCCGCGTCTCGGGGAACGTCGCCAGGCTGCGCGACACGTCCACTGCAAAGATTCATAACTCTGAAAAGAAGTCATGACTGCGATCAGCGTTTGAGAAAAATAAATAAGATGCAATTTGGTAAACGATATCGAGATAGAGGTGTCATATGAAGGTTTCAAACTTTTGCAGATGAGATTTCTAACTTTATTCCTAATTTTGCAGGCTCGCTTGGCACAGTCAGGTGACCAAGACAATTTTAAATCGGACCTGCATGGGCCACCACAAAAACCTTGTCACGCCCCGGTTCCATGGATAAGGAACCGAGATACGTGGCAATGGCCAGCAGTGTACTTCGGCGGGCTTTCCAATCTAATGGGCCCGTCGAAGTACACTTAGGCTGTGAAGTACAATGAATAACCCAACACATAACACAAGTATACTCAATCTAAATCTCATCCACAGGCAGCAATATAAGAGCACAATAGAAGTAAATACAACGACTAATGTGCAGGAAGGAAATATCCAAATAAGTATCAAATACAAATACTAGAGTAGTCACACGGGGACAAACCCGCTAGTACAAATATACTGGAATGAAAGTAAGCAATAAGATAACTTGGGACGGCAGCAGGTAACTAGGTAATGATACTGTCCCAAGAAAAGAGTCACTACCAGCGATCAGGCGAAGTCCTCAGGAATGACCTCGTCCTCGGTAGTGAGTACAGCTGCTGGATAGATGCCCGGTCCGTACTCCTCCGGGTAATCCTCGTAGCCTACACCTGGAAGGGAACCAGGTCCTCAGAGGGACGTAACAAGGTACAGAAATACAATAATGCCAAGTAAACAGAAAGTACAAGTGCACGACAGGATACTCTAACATAACCAAACTAGTGTGACACAATTTAAAGACAATGTTCGACGGGTAGGCTGTCCAAAATAAAACCGTAGCTCCGAACACAGAGACACACGGGTCGTACAGTAGCTCCGAGCACAGAGACACACGGCTGTTACCACTACACTATAATACAGGATCACTAAATATACATATATAAGCACGTGCAGAGTAGCCCAAACGTCTAGTAACTGTCTTCCCCTTTCCAAGCGGTCAACGATTGTGCGTTGAACCTGAACCTCTAACTACAGTCACGATACACAGAATTAACTCAACAGACGCGACCCTAAGGTCGTCCCAGTCTCTGGTTATGATGTCAGTATCAGGAAACAGGAATCTGGCACGATCACGGTGTATAAGTGTGTCCTGGGGTATCGATGTACACAGGTACGTGCATCGAGGTACTGTGAAGCATCTAGCAATTATACTAAGATGTTGCATCGAAAGTCAACATCCGGTTGTGAACCGAACACGGAGTATCGAACGTCAACAGAAATATGTGCACAAAGTACATAAAGAACAATAAGTATCTGTAAACTGAAATACAGGGTGGCAAGGTACACTTGCCTGCGTGCGGCTGCTGATGACGGGGATCTAGTACCACGTCCAAGTCCTCAGGTCCCACAGTACCTAGTGAAGAGATACAAACCAGAATTAATAAACTAACATTTCTACCATGTACGATAGTCCATCAACTAGTCATCTGTATATTCTTTTCGATCTTTATTCTCCGAAAATAAACTAACATTTCTACCATGTACGATATATCCCGATTAGTTGGCTCCAAGGTCAACTCTATTCTCCTCGAGCACATATTTTAATTAAATCGCTATAATCTATGTAGAAGCCAACTCTAATTTTCCATCCAAGTACCACATCTAAATTCATCCTCATAAAACATAAGTTACAAGGTCACTACATTACAAAACCCCAAAACATGTTAACACAACCTCAAGTCATTAAGATCCATATTCGCACTAATCATCATTAGCCTTAGCCAATATAAACCTTAATCCCGTAGTCCAAGTATTATATTACGCTAATCATTCATATCATTAGTACTTAAACATTAGAAATACATTAAACCTCAATAACCACAACCTCAAACCAGGTTCGCATATATAACCCAAAACCCTAGCTAGCATTTTCCATATATAACATCAACACAACAATTAATAATCGTCAATACTTAACCCTAATCACATATTAAGTACTCCCCACACTATCTATTTATATCACCCTAAATAAATACCACCCTAGCTAGCATTTCACACATCCTCATATATTTAAATCCTTTTTACAAATGATAATCATTTCTGGAATTTAAAAGACAAGAGAGAGGGAAGAGTGAACCTCAACGAGGTCATCGACGCCGGAGTACGGTCGGTGGAGGGTGACGGCAGGGTGGTAGTGATGGTGGTGGTAGTGGTGGTGATGATGGTGGTAGTGGTGGTGATGAAGAAGGGAGATGGCCGAAAAAGATCAGACGGGGATGAGGGGAAGAAACTGGCCGGACGAGAAGGTCGGATGGGGACGCACGGCGGGGTGGAGAAGAACCACAGTGCAGGGTCGGTGGCTGCACTATCCGGCAGGGATGGGTTGCTCAGGCCGCGCGGGGGGACGCACAGCCACGGGGTTGCATGACGGGGTGAAGGTGATCCCGGCCGCGGGGAAACTACAACGGGGTGGGGGCAGCACTGTCCGGCAGAGCAGTCACTGTGGGCCGGAGCGGCGGCACCGCCTGGCCGGAGTCGGGCTGGTGTGGCCATGGGTCTTCCACCGGGAGGTAACTCCAATGGGGAAAGAAGAGACTAAGGAAGAAGAAGAAGAAAAATGCAATGGAGAGTGGAGGAAGAAGTTTGCATGGGGCTTTAAATAAAGGAGTGAGGAGAGAGAGAGAAGTTTTCCTAGGGATTAGGGCCGGTGGTGTTGTGTTGAGGGTGGGGTGAGGTGTTACTTTATACGGGTGTGTGAAGGAGGATGGAGGGTTGTGATCAACCTATTCAAAATGAAGGGTTGTGATTTATCATGAAGAGAAGAGGGTTTTCTTCATGAGGGGTGAATGGATGGGTGAGAATGGGACCCCATTTTGGGACCTCTCATTTGTTCATGGCTAATAGGGTGATGACACACAAATACAATAATTGCAACTTAGCCCCTTAAATTCAGAAAATTGCATGAACACATAAAATAACACAAAAATTGTGGAGAAAAATATGTTTAGAAATTTTCATGGTGAGAGGGGGTTGTGCGTTAGGCACGGGTTTAATTAGAAAACCATTGGGATTAATTTAGGATTAAAAATAGGATTTACAAAGTTGGTATCCCCGATTTAAATAGAAATAAAGTGTCCCGCAAATTTAAATTAATTGGGGGCACTTGGGGTCAAAATCCGGAAATGACGCAAAGGCCAAAAATGGTGGGGGCTTGGAGTCAGTCATGGACCCTTTAGTTGGTCCGGCTCAACGGGTTAAGTTGGTAGCTCAAAATTTAGGGTGACGACACAGGTGTCCGACACAGGTGTCCGACACAGAATTAAATATGGGTTACGATTTTCAGAATGTTGCGCAATTAATTTAGAGCACACAAAAACTGATTTTAAAAGACAAAAAAAGTCCAGTGCCTAATTTGGCGAGTCAAGACGAAGGTACAATAGCCCGATAAAATTTATGGGCTGATATTGGGCTCCGAAAAATTAGACAATGATAGGGCGCACCAAGGGTTTAATTAATTGAATTAAATACCAGATAAGTTATCTCTACTCTAAACCTCGACTTCTGCTACCAATAACCAAAATTTTCTAAATCCACCCTAACTATCTACAGAATAAATCGAGGGGGTTTACAGATTATATCGAATTCGGATTCAAGGTAATAAAATTAATATCTTGGTCAAGAAGACTTGGTGGAAACTTTATGGATCGTGCGAGCGATTTTAAATTGAATCAAACAGATTTAAACTTGAATAGGATATCGCCCAAGAATGGATATTATGGTTTCGAAATAATACACCTCGTATGGTATCGATAATTGGAAGATAGCATGGATTGATACAAGTAAATGAATATTGTGGTTCGATGAAAGAGGTAAGCGATAACGGATTTGATTTGGAGTTTGGAAGAACGATCTTGAATCTAGTTCAAAAGATAACTCTCAACAATTAGTCCCAGCAAGAACGATTATCCAGCGGGAGTGCCGGTGTGGTGATTTCACGTCCGGCGGGGATGATCGAACTTACGGAAACATGTTCGATGATTATTCAAACGAACTCAGTGAATAGAACGTATCAAAAGTGGATAGACTTTGGCTTGAGGATTTGAACTTAGTTGCTTGAGGAATGCTAGAAGTAAGACTATGGATTTATCAAACGGTAACATTGAAGTTGGACGATTGGCTAAACGAATTATGATCACGGTATGAACGAACATAACTTGGTAGATTATATATATCTTGGATGGAGCAAAGTGTAATGATAATGTATCTCGATCATTTTGTAGATAACTATAATGTTCGACGTTCTTGTCTTGTACGAACGTAACTCTATGCTCGTATATGCATCACATCCAGATTAGGACGATTATCCAACGAGAACGTCAGCATGGTGATCTCACGTCCAGTGAGGATGATCGAACTAGCGGTAGACCGGAGCATGATAACTGATGGATCATCTTGACTTGTGGTTCGATATAATAAATAAATTTGGAATACAAGTGAATTGGACGTATTTCAAGGATGAGTTAGTCTAGAACCAGGAGTAGGTCACGTTTGATGGTTTTGTGAACGGATAAATAAATCTTGTTGGACGACTTGGAGTTATGATCAGAGATTTAGAATTGAATCATGGCTTGGTGGTCTAGACTTAGAATGGATATATGTGTTCTATCAAAACATATTTAAGGAGGTAGACTATGTGAATTGCTAGGCTTGTCATGCATCTTGGATATATCATGGATTTGACTGAACAAACTTGAACCCTATACAAATGAACGTGTTAATGTGAGTAGAATGATCGGTGCTCGATGTTTAAAAATATGAGTGAAAGGAGCTTGGGTAGAATATTCCATGCAAATGAACAATGGTTTGACCTTAAGAATTGGGACGAGCATCGTGCGACAAATTTGAACGATGAATCGTGGTCTTGAACTTGTACCTATGACCTTGTGAGCTGACCTAGTAATTAGGTAGATGACTCTGTGCCGAGTAAAAAAACTTGTGTGACCGACTTTAGAGTATTGCTTGAGCAAGCCATAGAACTGGGGCAGCAAGTGTAAACCCCCTAGACCAATTTTTTTTATTTTAACTAACCTAGATAGCATGATTAGGGTTTTGGTCCTAATTAGAATTTATTATTTAGTATTAAATAATTGTGCAGTGTTTGTTAGTTAGGACACCTTACCCTTGTCCCGATATTTAGGACCCTACACTAGCCGTTACCCTGAAACAAGTTCCACACACTTGGCCTAGACATGCTAACCTATCATAATGAACCTTGAGCAAACCCCGGATACCGATTTTTGTGCCAGATTTTAGACGCACAAAAGTCGTTACAAACGTCCGTGCGCAATTAATTAAATTGCGTAATTACGTTCGCTGCCCGTTCCAATTGACATTGAGACCCAACCTCAACCAGTTTTGACCAACCCAGACCACGATGATAATGTACACTAAGCCTACTACACAAATGACCCTTGCACGACCAAATTTAGACTCCCGGTTTTTAATTAAATTAAATTAGAAACATCGTTACATTAATTATGAATTAATTAATGTGGCTACCCCACCTCAAATTAAATTGGACCCAACTCCAACCCAAGCCCGCATCCACACCCACAATCCTCATACAAAACACCAAACACCGTCATCGACCAATGAGGAACACCAAACATGGTATTTGTTTGCATTAAATCCCCAATCCTAGTTATTGTGCAAATACCAATTTATTCGGGGGCTAAATTGCAAAATTGCAATGTGGTGTCCCCCTCTCATTGGCCCAAACCATCATGGAGAAAAGCATGAAATGACAAACCGTAGGCATTGGTTTTTCCCCCCATTTTATATGTACTTGCACCCCCTTTTTGGGAACCCATCTTGGCCCTACATTCAAATTAGCCTATTCCTAGCCCTCCACCCATCATGATGAGCATCCCCACTCCCCAAAAAAAAAATGCACCCAGCCGGCCCTAATCCCTAGGCAGCCCCCCCTCACTCTCTCTCCTACATATAGTTGCTATTTACACATTAAATGAATCAAAAACCCAAACTTAAATATCAAAAACCCTAACTAACCCAACCAGGCCGATACTGCACCCCCCTCCCCGAGCTCGACCACCACCACCAGAGGCCACCAACCACCGCCATACCCCACGACCACCGTCGCCAGTCCCCACCCCACCTTCCACCAGGAGCTCCGGCCCCCACGTCGCCGGAGCAGCCCGCACGACAGCCCGCACCAGTCGGGACCTTCCCAGCCCGAACCCTCGAGCCGACCACCCCGTGCTCGACCACCGCCACTAGCCTCCACCTCCGACCGCCAAACTTGGCTGACATCTCCCCCAGCCTGTCCTCCACCACCCCACAAAGTTTCGGCCGAAGTCGTCGACTCACCGGAGAGTAATCGAGGCCGCAGCATCGACTGTCCCGGTCCGGCTGCTGTTGCCCGCGACGTCCCTGAGCCTCGCCGGAGCGCCGCCCGGCCACCCCCGCCGGCGACGACTGACCCGCTCGTCCCCCTCGATCCGACGAACAACTAGGTATAATATTTTATGTAAATTTATTACAATTTGTACATGAAATTTTAGCTACAAGTTTAAATATGCATGAATGACGTATATTTACGTATTTTGAATACGTATTCTAATATATACTGTATATTAATTATTTAACAGTATATATATTCAAAATATCCCTGTAGAATTTTTATATATTTACATAATCTTTTAATGTATTTCATATTAATATGTATGAATGTAAGTATGTATTTATGTATGTATGTATGTACGTATGTATGTATATACATATATAAATATATATGTATATATGAGTATATGTACGTATGTATGTATATTGTACAGTAGATAAAACCAAATTAAATATAAAATTTATGTGATTAAATATAGAAAATAATACTATGTAATATATATTTTCATATTAAATATGCATGTAATTATATATGTATGTATTATATATTTTTGTATGTATATATATACGTAGTGTATTTAGAATATTATATATATTTAATATATATTCTGTATAAATATATATATTCTGTAAAAAGTATATTATATATAGTATATTAATTGTTGGTATATTATATAGGTATATTAAAGACATTATACGTATTATTCACCTATATGTATATGTATATATAAATATATATATATATGTATACTTTGATATTTAGTATATTAGAGTATTAAATTAATATATGAATATATATATATACTTTGTGTATTAATATAATAAATATTAGTTATATATGAATATACTTTCTATTCTTGTACATATAAATATATGTATATACCTGTTGTATATATGAACGTATATATATAAATGCTTATATAAATATATGTAAATTAATATATATGGTATTATGTATTTTAATTATGTAAATATTATCAAGTATGTAAATGCTATATATAGTATATGTTTCAAATATGTACTATATATACTAATTATATTTTAGCTATATATAATAATGTCTTTTATATATATATCTGTATTTAAGTATAATATATACTATACTATATATTATTTAATGTAGATACATGCATAGGTGTTGTGTATGTATGCCTGCTCAATGTTAACATAGATAATTAAACATAGTGTAAACTAGTGATTTATATTCATTGTTATCTGTTCGTAGGCATCCGAGACGGTGCTACCTTGACTGCTGGTTCCGGAGCATTGCTTGTGCACACCAGAGTTCCAGGCAAGTATACCTTGCCTTGTTATTGCTGTCTAAATTCAGATATTTATCTAGTTGCTCATCTTGTTGTTTTAATAATAAACTATGCGCGTCCGAGAAGACTCGGGTGCAGTCAACGAAGGCGTTGACGTTAGGACTTGTGTCTGACTTAGTGTCTAGTGGACCCACCTAAAGTCGAGGAGTTATCAATATGACTTCCCAGGCCTTGACACGTATCTTAACACGTCACAGAGTGAGTTCATGTAGGGACGCGTGTTTCATGATCGACTGGCCATCAGCATGAGCAGCACGTATGACGGCGTTTAGCTTAGTTGTTTATTTATGTAGCGACTTGCATCATAGTAGGAGGTGTCCATGTCGCATTTGCGACTTGTACATTGACATTGGGCGGGGAAGACAATTAGTAGGCGTATGGGACAGACATTTGGCCGCCGTAGTTTCAGAGTAAACTGCGGGGCCGTGAGCCTCAGTGTTACCCGGATATGGGCCATGTGTTACTCGGTTATGGGCTCAGGTTCCCGGTTATGGGCATATATGCATGACGATACATCCGGCAGAGGTTACTAGCTGCGCGCTATCATGACCGGTGATGTAGTCAGCATGTATTCCTGGCGTTCAGCTTACAGCTAATGTCAGGTACTTAGCCTCTGGCTCGACGCTATGCTTTATACCTTTCACCTACCCATACGTACCAGGATTGTCTTCAAAGTGCATTCCACTTAGCTGGTTAGATTACCCCTTGAGTTTTATACAGTATTTACTTTATGGCATGCATTTCTGTATACTTGTTACGTCCCTCTGAGGACCTGGTTCTCTTCCAGATCCGGACGAGCACTTGTACCCTACCATCTATGGAGCAGGAGTAGAGACAGGATTCCTGATTGAGGACTACGAGGCATTTCCAGGAGAGTTCCCATGATCTGAGTACACAGCTTCATTGGACTAGAGTTTTCATATCTAGCTAGTTGATACTCTAGTCTAGTTATCTTACTTCTTCCTGCACTGTATTTCCATTTCTGTATTTCAGTGGGTTTGTCCCCACCAGACATATTTCAGTTGTACTATGTCAGTCGACTATGTTTCTTATATTCCAGTCTTTCATTTCAGTATTTACTTGTTATCTGTGGATGAGATTAGTCATTACCTGTTTATAATATTAGACTTGTTAGATTTAGGACAGCGTAGCACGCTTCGTCAGGATCCATTAAATTGGGATATCCTCGAAGACGTGTCAGCTGGCCAATGCCACGTGGCCTGGTCCAATATATTTTGGGACTGGGGCGTGACACGGTTTTAGTGGTGGCCCATGCAGGTCCAGTTAATCGCTTGTGGTATGGTATCATGCCCAGCGAGCCTGCAATAGGATAGAAGTTAATAGATCTCATCCACTTTCCGCCTTTGAACCTCCTTCGCATTGATTTAATTAAATATCTGCATCTTGCTTGTTATTCCGTACTCTTTTAATATCGTTCTATCTCTTACAGCGAGATGAACCTTCGGAGCCGACGTGAGATACTTGGTACCGTAGTGCCACCTGCAGCACCGAGGGAGGATATGACTCGGGGACCACCCAGAGAGCAGCCGCAGCCAGAGGCAGAGGTGATCCCCCAGGCCCAGATGATGCACTGGCATCAGGTCTCTCCCGACGAGGAGACACAGCAACCCGAGGGCCAGACGTCGCGGACGATCCCGAGACAGTACTTCGAGGGACAGACCTCGAGGGCGACACCGATACCGCAGCACGAGATGCCGACACCTGAGGAGACACCGAGGAGACAGCCGGAGGTACCGCTACCACCACCTCCACCGTTTCCACCGCAGATGCCACCAGCGGGAGAACAGCCCCAGATGATGCAGTTCTTTCAAATGATGATGCAGGCCCAGATGCAGCAGACGGAGACCCTGAGACAGGGCCTGATGGCAGTACTGGAGAGGGCACCTGCCCAAGCACCAGCACCAGCACCGGCACCTGTCCAGCGAACAGGCACTGTAAAAGGCTTCCGCCAGATGGAACCAAGAACCTTCTCGGGCAAGGAGACGGCTGAGGAGATCTCAGACTGGGTCTCCAACACTGAGATGCTGTTAGAGGGTTCGCAGCTACACCCCGATCTCTGGATGACCGCGGTGAGGGCCCAACTCACAGGCAACGCCCATCACTGGTGGGACTCTATGGAGCGCAGCATTGGCCGACAGCAGACCTGGAAGGAATTTCTAGAGCACTTCAACACGAAGTACTTCCCAGCTACAGTGAGGAACGCCCTGTACTCTCAGTTCCTGCACCTGGAGCAAGGGAACCTGACAGTGGACGCCTACGACGGAGAGTTCAGCAAACTCAGCCGATTCGGTGCAGCCCTGATCCCCAACGACCTGGAGAAGGCCAGGAGATTCCACCATGGCCTCTCTCAAGAGCTGCAGAGGTACACCACTACCGAGGCGAGAATCTCTTATGAAGAGGTCCTATCGGAGGCGAGGATCCAGGAGGCTATAGGAGGAGGAGGAGCGAGACGTTCCAGTGCGAACGTACCAGCTAGAGCTCAGCCCGGAGCAGGAGGACCGATTCGCCATCCCGTAGTGCAACCACAACAGAAGTTTGTGCCATATCAGCAGAGGGAGCTGTTGACGTGTCACTTTTGCAGAAAGCAGGGACATGTCCATAAAGATTGCAGAAAAAGACTAGGACTGTGCCTGAGGTGCGGATCAACCCAACATCAAGCTCAGGAGTGTACCCAGTATAGAGATAGAACCCGACATATGGTACAAACACCAGCCCCACCAACTCTAGGTATGACCGTAGCATTACTTGATGAATTATAGCTTATGTGTTATTTTGATTTCGAGGACGAAATTCTTATAAGTTGGGTAGATTGTAAACCCCCTAGACCAAATTTTTTTATTTTAACTAACCTAGATAGCATGATTAGGGTTTTGGTCCTAATTAGAATTTATTATTTAGTATTAAATAATTGTGCAGTGTTTGTTAGTTAGGACACCTTACCCTTGTCCCGATATTTAGGACCCTACACTAGCCGTTACCTTGAAACAAGTTCCACACACTTGGCCTAGACATGCTAACCTATCATAATGAACCTTGAGCAAACCCCGGATACCGATTTTTGTGCCAAATTTTAGACGCACAAAAGTCGTTACAAACGTCCGTGCGCAATTAATTAAATTGCGTAATTACGTTCGCTGCCCGTTCCAATTGACATTGAGACCCAACCTCAACCAGTTTTGACCAACCCAGACCACGATGATAATGTACACTGAGCCTACTACACAAATGACCCTTGCCCGACCAAATTTAGACTCCCGGTTTTTAATTAAATTAAATTAGAAACATCGTTACATTAATTACGAATTAATTAATGTGGCTACCCCACCTCAAATTAAATTGGACCCAACTCCAACCCAAGCCCACATCCACACCCACAATCCTCATACAAAACACCAAACACCGTCATCGACCAATGAGGAACACCAAACATGGTGTTTGTTTGCATTAAATCCCCAATCCTAGTTATTGTGCAAATACCAATTTATTCGGGGGCTAAATTGCAAAATTGCAATGTGGTGTCCCCCTCTCATTGGCCCAAACCATCATGGAGAAAAGCATGAAATGACAAACCGTAGGCATTGGTTTTTCCCCCCATTTTATATGTACTTGCACCCCCTTTTTGGGAACCCATCTTGGCCCTACATTCAAATTAGCCTATTCCTAGCCCTCCACCCATCATGATGAGCATCCCCACTCCCCAAAAATAAAATGCACCCAGCCGGCCCTAATCCCTAGGCAGCCCCCCCTCACTCTCTCTCCTACATATAGTTGCTATTTACACATTAAATGAATCAAAAACCCAAACTTAAATATCAAAAACCCTAACTAACCCAACCAGGCCGATACTGCACCCCCCCTCCCCGAGTTCGACCACCACCACCAGAGGCCACCAACCACCGCCATACCCCACGACCACCGTCGCCAGTCCCCACCCCACCTTCCACCAGGAGCTCCGGCCCCACGTCGCCGGAGCAGCCCGCACGACAGCCCGCACCAGTCGGGACCTTCCCAGCCCGAACCCTCGAGCCGACCACCCCGTGCTCGACCACCGCCACTAGCCTCCACCTCCGACCGCCAAACTTGGCTGACATCTCCCCCAGCCTGTCCTCCACCACCCCACAAAGTTTCGGCCGAAGTCGTCGACTCACCGGAGAGTAATCGAGGCCGCAGCATCGACTGTCCCGGTCCGACTGCTGTTGCCCGCGACGTCCCTGAGCCTCGCCGGAGCGCCGCCCGGCCACCCCCGCCGGCGACGACTGACCCGCTCGTCCCCCTCGATCCGACGAACAACTAGGTATAATATTTTATGTAAATTTATTACAATTTGTACATAAAATTTCAGCTACAAGTTTAAATATGCATGAATGACGTATATTTACGTATTTTGAATACGTATTCTAATATATACTGTATATTAATTATTTAACAGTATATATATTCAAAATATCCCTGTAGAATTTTTATATATTTACGTAATCTTTTAATGTATTTCATATTAATATGTATGAATGTAAGTATGTATTTATGTATGTATGTATGTACGTATGTATGTATATACATATATAAATATATATGTATATATGAGTATATGTACGTATGTATGTATATTGTACAGTAGATAAAACCAAATTAAATATAAAATTTCTGTGATTAAATATAGAAAATAATACTATGTAATATATATTTTCATATTAAATATGCATGTAATTATATATGTATGTATTATATATTTTTGTATGTATATATATACGTAGTGTATTTAGAATATTATATATATTTAATATATATTCTGTATAAATATATATATTCTGTAAAAAGTATATTATATATAGTATATTAATTGTTGGTATATTATATAGGTATATTAAAGACATTATACGTATTATTCACCTATATGTATATGTATATATAAATATATATATATATGTATACTTTGATATTTAGTATATTAGAGTATTAAATTAATATATGAATATATATATATACTTTGTGTATTAATATAATAAATATTAGTTATATATGAATATACTTTCTATTCTTGTACATATAAATATATGTATATACCTGTTGTATATATGAACGTATATATATAAATGCTTATATAAATATATGTAAATTAATATATATGGTATTATGTATTTTAATTATGTAAATATTATCAAGTATATAAATGCTATATATAGTATATGTTTCAAATATGTACTATATATACTAATTATATTTTAGCTATATATAATAATGTCTTTTATATATATATCTGTATTTAAGTATAATATATACTATACTATATATTATTTAATGTAGATACATGCATAGGTGTTGTGTATGTATGCCTGCTCAATGTTAACATAGATAATTAAACATAGTGTAAACTAGTGATTTATATTCATTGTTATCTGTTCGTAGGCATCCGAGACGGTGCTACCTTGACTGCTGGTTCCGGAGCATTGCTTGTGCACACCAGAGTTCCAGGCAAGTATACCTTGCCTTGTTATTGCTGTCTAAATTCAGATATTTATCTAGTTGCTCATCTTGTTGTTTTAATAATAAACTGTGCGCGTCCGAGAAGACTCGGGTGCAGTCAACGAAGGCGTTGACGTTAGGACTTGTGTCTGACTTAGTGTCTAGTGGACCCACCTAAAGTCGAGGAGTTATCAATATGACTTTCCAGGCCTTGACACGTATCTTAACACGTCACAGAGTGAGTTCATGTAGGGACGCGTGTTTCATGATCGACTGGCCATCAGCATGAGCAGCACGTATGACGGCGTTTAGCTTAGTTGTTTATTTATGTAGCGACTTGCATCATAGTAGGAGGTGTCCACGTCGCATTTGCGACTTGTACATTGACATTGGGCGGGGAAGACAATTAGTAGGCGTATGGGACAGACATTTGGCCGCCGTAGTTTTAGAGTAAACTGCGGGGCCGTGAGCCTCAGTGTTACCCGGATATGGGCCATGTGTTACCCGGTTATGGGCTCAGGTTCCCGGTTATGGGCATATATGCGTGACGATACATCCGGCAGAGGTTACTAGCTGCGCGCTATCATGACCGGTGATGTAGTCAGCATGTATTCCTGGCGTTCAGCTTACAGCTAATGTCAGGTACTTAGCCTCTGGCTCGACGCTATGCTTTATACCTTTCACCTACCCATACGTACCAGGATTGTCTTCAAAGTGCATTCCACTTAGCTGGTTAGATTACCCCTTGAGTTTTACACAGTATTTACTTTATGGCATGCATTTCTGTATACTTGTTACGTCCCTCTGAGGACCTGGTTCTCTTCCAGATCCGGACGAGCACTTGTACCCTACCATCTATGGAGCAGGAGTAGAGACAGGATTCCTGATTGAGGACTACGAGGAATTTCCAGGAGAGTTCCCATGATCTGAGTACACAGCTTCATTGGACTAGAGTTTTCATATCTAGCTAGTTGATACTCTAGTCTAGTTATCTTACTTCTTCCTGCACTGTATTTCCATTTCTGTATTTCAGTGGGTTTGTCCCCACCAGACATATTTCAGTTGTACTATGTCAGTCGACTATGTTTCTTATATTCCAGTCTTTTATTTCAGTATTTACTTGTTATCTGTGGATGAGATTAGTCATTGCCTGTTTATAATATTAGACTTGTTAGATTTAGGACAGCGTAGCACGCTTCGTCAGGATCCATTAAATTGGGATATCCTCGAAGACGTGTCAGCTGGCCAATGCCACGTGGCCTGGTCCAATATATTTTGGGACTGGGGCGTGACAGCAAGACTTAAAGTTAGACTGGAACGGTTAGTGTGTGCTATGTTTGACACAAACAAAATATACGATAAGACATAGATGCTACTAGATTGATTGGATAAATTATGCTTAACAGTAGTGCAATGCTTGATTTGAGTGGGACTTGGAAATGACTTAGATCTTGGTGTAGCCTGTCGAAAGTATCCTTGTAATTCATAAGATGAGAAACCTTAAGATTTTCGCAAGTAGCTTGTCCGAATTCACTATCACTAAGTTTGGTTGAATGCATATGTTTGAGGGTTGCTTTGAACGTGTGCACGATCCAAGACTCAATGATATATTGAACTCGAGTACAACTAATTCATTACCGCTAAGTTGGTTGATATTCATATATTTGAGGGATGCTTTGAATATGTGCATGATCCAGACTCGCGATATGCTGATCTCAAATGATAGTACAAGTGAATATATTAGATTCGCATGGACGAGTATAAAAATTTAGATAAGTTGCCTCAGCCTTTGATCATTATTCAAGATCGATCGTAATGTACGCCGCGTTAAGTGATATATGTTCCGCATTAAGGCACAGTAGAGACCGAGTCAGAGCTTGGCTTGAATAATAGAGTCATTCAATAAGACTGACTCAACACACATGCGACATCGATTGATATGCCTGAGATAGATTCGATAGTACGATAGAATGGTTTGCGCTGAGGAAGTCTCCAGGTTGAAACTTTTTATGAGTGGTGTATAATATAATGATCTATTTCGTTCAAGCGAACAACCGATTCAAACGACACAAGTGCAACGACCCGACCAGCTTTGCTCAGCGAGAAGACTCATTTGAGGCAAAGGTTTCCAGACTTAGCCCTTCAAGAGTTTAGACTTAGACTTTCAAAGGCTCGCTCGGAGTATCGCTCGGCCGAGTGAATCATCGCTAAGGTGGGTGGCTACGATAAACTTGCCTTTGCTTAGCCAACATACTTAAAATATGGACGATACGTGCTAGTCGCTATGTGAATCACCCCTTGCATTTTAATAAAGAATACAATGCACCTAGATAAGGGAATAATCCCATCTTGTATTGCTTATGTTAGAACATGAAAATAAAACTTGGCTTATAACATAGACCCTAGTATTCCACCTTTTCTTCTTGTAAGTAGACCCCATTATGCCTCGAGTAGATCATTATATACTCTTCATAGTATACTACTTCACTTGTTTACACTGCACGCCTTATAAATTATATCGCTCGATATGTCCCTATACGGTTTCACTCCTCGCACTACCCCTTTGGACCCATGCAAACGTAAAGGCTAGACTTATGTTCCAAGGTAGACTATACAATATGTTTCCTTATGCTTATGTTTCCACAAATGCATGCTTGCCTGCTTATATTATAGTTTATACTCGTTGCCTCGTTTCAATGCTTGTCACATAATTTTATGCTGCGATCCAGTAACACTATCCATACCGTGCATGCATCTAGTTAGCCAGAGTACTATCAAATAGTTATTCTCTGTAATATGAACCGGCAAGTATCCAGGACCGTTAGGTCGCTAAGGTTGTTCCCGAACTAGGGGAATGCATCAAGTCAAGTTTAACTCTAAAGGATAATCATGTCAAATAAAGCAAAGAATCAAAGCTCGGGGAGCATACTCGTTCAGAATAAGACTCAAGAATTATCATGTTATATTGTGAATCTGGAAGACCCAAGACTTGCATGTCGTGAATAACTTGTGCCAAGGTAATAAATACGTTCCTGCGGATGGTCTCTGGGGCACTGGGGCCGATCCGATCCGGACGGAATATCGTGTTAGTCGTCGTGTTCGGGCAGGATAAAATATAACGCCTCGTGATCTTTTATTGCATGTTATTCTCGCTCATAGACTATGTAGTCTCGTGTTCGGGCAGGATGTCATGTAGCACCTCGTGTTCTTTCGTTGTACGCTATTCTTGCTCAAGACTACAACCCTTCCTTTATTGCTATGCCAACGACTCATGTTCATATAGATAAGTCATCCTCGCTTAGCGGCAATCTGTGTGTGAGATATTGTATCGCATCCTGAAATACCTGAACGGATATGAGTATAACATACTTATATAAATTGAACACTTGAACATCTTCTACAATACTTCTGGATAATCCGTGAAACTCATGCACCTGAAACAGAACCTCGCTCATGACACTCGTATTTTCTTATGCTATTTCCCCTGGATTTCATTATATATGTCTTTGCTTGGTTTAACTTGGTTTTATCATTGGACAGGGAAGGACGAATGGTAAGTTGGTAAGTCTCATCGTGTTACTCTTATATTGCACGATGCACTGCCACACGAGTTAGGCTTTACATCATTTCCATAAAACTGATCATAAGACAAGACTAAAAAGATAACTTAATAGATGGTGCACATAACCTATATAAGGTGTTTGGATTTGTCGAGAGGGCGAGAAGCCTCCCACCAGTACATTCATGTACTGATAACCCACCAGTTTGCTTGCAGGATATGGGAGAACCTCGTCAGTGCAAAAATCCCCTTCATGCATGCTAAGGCATGGAGTTCGCTCTGGAGCCTTGGAGCATTGCGTCCAGAACTAAAGCACATATACAAGATATAATATTGGAACATCGTGTTGGCATAATATTTATGTTTAGTTTTTGAATATAGCTAATCGATTAAGTTTAGCATTATGGTAATCGATTAATTACTATAGTATCTTCTACCTAATCTCAACATTTTCTAGATATGTAATTTTTGCTTCTATATATTTCTTTGTTCGTCTAACATGTACTTGCAGAAAGAAATAAGCAAGATTAGCAATGGGCATATGCTATATGATGATGAGCCAAATACGATGTTATAATAGAAGATTTCGTCCAACCACCTATGACTTATCTGGAGCCTCACACCCGGGGGTTCCGTTGCCATTTCAGCGGACGGGGGTCGAAGGGGCAGCACCCCTCGTATGGGTTCGGGGGCGAAACCCCTGAAAGGTATTCAGATTCTCAGATCTGGTTATCTTTGGACAACTACCATCAAGAAAAAAAGCATCTTCAAGTCAGCATATATTTCAGAAATTTGGCATCATATGTGCTCTTGGTTTTTATATATAATCTTATATTTTATTTGAGTCTAGGACTTATGTATGTTGAGTCGCACTGGCAACTAGAAAGCAACTCAGTCCACTCAAATAGCCTAAAACCCATCTACCCAGAAATCAGGCTAGATATATCTTGAACCTATCTACCAAACCAGTCCACATACAAACTTGGATCTACCTAAAATAGGTAAACCAAACTCGGACCGAATTTGCCTCGAATTCGTACCGAACTCGGTTACCCTTTTAGTATAGAATCATCCAGTTGTTATATCCCTGATTTTTTGGCCCAACGTTCGAATTTTGAATTATTACCTGACCGAACTCTGGCCGAATTCGGTTTGCCAATACCCGATTAATAAAGTTAGATTTTCACATTCTTACCCACTTAACCATTCTTAATCTTTCTATCCTATAGTGAGTAAACCCTCAGAGCCTAAATTTTTTATCTCCAAGATCAACTCCCAGCCTTCTAGTGCCAAGTGCGATCTCGGTCTAGAAGTCTATAGAGTTGTAAAGTGCTTGGTTCATCAAGCCCCTGTTCTGTGTGAAGTTGCGAGCCTTCAGATCAAAACTCGTGGTGTGTGAAGTTGCGAGACTTCGGATCAAATCTCATGGTTGTAAGAAGTTGGCTAGCCTTTGGATCAAAGCTTGTGATTTACTATTGGTGATTATAGTAGATAAAACTTCGAGCTTGAGTTCTCGGGACTGGACTAGTTCTCTCAGAGGGAAACTAGTATACATCGCAGTGTTTGCGTTTGCTCTCTCTTTATCTTACTTTATTATATTGTATATACACTACTAGTTATTTATTGCCTTCACTCGGCTTAATTTTTAATTGGGAAGATTATTTTGCTGTACTCTATTCACCCCCCTCTAGAGTTTCCCTACGGTCCTTTAATTGGCATCAGAGCATGTAGTCTCTTATTTAGTTTCTGATCCCAATTGCTCCTTCAATTGGTATCATAACTACTTCTCTTGATATAGGCTTAACATCTTAGGAGACTTATGAAAACTATTAAATCTATCTACACTAACAATGGTGAAGGCCAGTCCACAAATAGGCCACCTCTAGTTGATGGAACCAACTACACTTACCGAAAAACATGTATGGGTTTCTATCTTAGATCACTAGACTTTGACCTTTGGTCAATAGTTGAGGATGGCTACAAAAAGCCTGCTAAGATTATTTTAGATGGTAATATTAAAGATAAGCCTAAAGAGAAGTATAATGAAGTAGAAAAAAATAATTCAGTCTTGATGTGTCACTACCACATTTTCTAGGAGAGGGTATTTTGGTAATTTTATAATTAATTAAATATTGTGCATGTTGTATAATTATTTATTATATTATTTAATTATTTTTAGATGTTAGTTTATTATTTTGGACTTTTGTTAGTGGACCTAACTAGTTTAGTTTAGACTCATGGACCAATATTTATTATTAGTTAGAATTAAGCCCAATTAGAAGCCCATTCATTAGGAGGATGATTAATTTAATTAAACCATTAGACTAGAACCTTTTCTCCTTAATTATTTTTTTATGATAGGCCCAAGGGGTATAATGGATATTATATAGTAGTTTGAGGGAGGAGCCAAGGGGGCCGGCCATATAAAAGAGGGGAAAAAGTTTCTCTCTCCTCTTTTCATTTCAAAACTAGATCTATAATTTCTTTCAACTAAATTCTTTCATTCCCACATCTTTTTTTTACCAAATTTCTTCCTAATTCCTTCCCAAATCACTATTAGAGGATAGTAGAGCAGGGATCTAGAAGAAGGAAGCAAGGATCTACAAAGATTAGTAAGGATATACAAGTTGGAGTTTTTTTTAGTCAAATTTGGAGATTTTATTAGGAATCCATCTCCCAATAGGTAAAATTTAGTTTTTCCCCTTTAATTTAGTTCTAAATATGAGATTTAACTATAAGAAATCACCCCATATACATAGGCTACCCATAGAAATTGGAATTAGGTTCTTAGGAGGCCTATAGAAAAAGTTATAGTAATTTTTGTGTCAATTTTGGGAGAATTCCGAGATTGACACTTGTTGTGTTTGTCAATTGGTCATATAAACCAAATTGATATATGTTTGTTTGTTTGTGGCTAGTATCATGTCCATAATTAGATACATGTAGGTTGTATCCCAATAATTTGATGATACGTGCTGATTTGGAGGTTTTTCCTCCGACACGGGATTTTGTGCATGTCATATTTTGACATGGACACATAGTTGTGTAATTTACTCTTCGTATTGTTCATAAATAGTAATTTAGACTTGCTCGTGCCCTGCGGGGTACGTTGGATTGTGTGGTGGACTCGTATCGCAACCGTATCATAGATCTAGTGTGATACGGTGTGATACACTCCACGTGTTTGTTGTGTTGCAATTCTTGGTCCAATTTTCATTGTTCTTGGCTATTTGTAATAGATGTATTCATATGTATATATATAAATATATATTGTTATAAATATATATGTAGTTATATGTACTAGTGTATCAAGTATCTGTATGCATATGCCTTTATATATATGTAGATATACACACACACACACACACACACACATACACACACACACACACACACACACATATATATATATATATATAGATAGATATTTAAAAAGATATGTTATATGTATACATGTATGTTATATATATATATTTATGTGTGTGATGCTACTATATCTATATGTATATATGTGTGGGAGATATATCTACCTATGTGTATATGTGTATCTATATTTATAATGTTAGTGTGTATATTGGATATATATATATATATATATATATATATATATATATATATATATATATATATATATATGTATATATGTATGGGTACTATATCTACATATGTATGTATGTTTGTATATATATACTTATATATATAGATGAGAGAATGGTTAAACATAAACTTGTATCTAGTCATATATGTATGTATTTTTATAGATATATATATGTATAGGTGTCGTTTGTGTGTGATGAGGAGAAGGGATTGGACAATGAGTATTAGGCACAGCACTGTGCAGTAACTGAGTAGAAGCAGCACAGTCTTTCAACCGAGTAGCAGCAGCAGGATAGCAGTTTCAACGCGAACAGCAACAGGTAACAGCAAACCCGGCACAGTGCAGCAGCAGCTATACTAGCACGAACAGAAGAAGTTTCACATCGTGTGCAATCAGCACAGTGACAGTAAACAGGTAGTTTAGTTAGTAACTATATATATGTACTTGTGATTGATTAGTGAGATAGATCTATACATATATACTTTTGTATCTCTAGTTTATCTATATGTATGTATATATGTATCAGTGGTATTAGTAGTTAGTAATTTGTTAGTAATTTAGTATTCATATATATATATATATATATATATATATATATATATATATATATATATATATATATATATATGTGTGTGTGTGTGTTAGTCATTAGATTGGGTAGCTACTATATGCTAGAGTGACATTACATTGAGATACCAAGGTAAGTGTCGAGGTATTGGGTTGATACTCAAGGTATTTGAGTCGGGTATCGAGATGGGTGTTTAGGGGTGCGATACCGAGTTGGTTCAAGGCCAGGTATCTACTTAACATTTGTAATTAGCATTTGTATATCTAGTATTGATTGAATAATGCATATATGTAATTCAATATCTCTTGTTTGAGTATCTTGCGTTATGGTATCTTAGTATCCTATTTCAGCTTGTATGGCCTAGATTCTTTGTGTATGAACCCAATATCCTAGAGATAGATTCATGCAACCTACAAATAGCTAGTTTGACCAAGGTTTACCAGTTTGACTTAGAGTTGACCTAGTTTGACTATTTTGACTTAGAAATAACTTTTTGACCTAGATGTTGACTAGTTTAACTTATTTTCATTCTGAAAACTTGTATTGATATTATATTCCCTATCTAGGTCTTCGAGGTACCGTGCCAGACATCGTGATACTTTTTACCGGACTTCAGGCCAGTATATTCTCTGATAGTTTCTCATTTATGATATTCTTTATGTTTATCATACCTAGTGTAGATATCCTTGATTTTTTGACACGATGGTTACACGGATTAGTATATCCGAATCTCGTTATGAGATATTATTCCTTGGTATATATGGTATATCTTGTGCAAGCCTTATTTCCTTGTTCTTCTTGTACATATACAAATACTGATTCGCGGAGAGACTTGCTACCTTTCTAGAGAATCCCGTGCCATAGCGTACCATGGTTGGATCTACTATACTAGTCGGGGGTGAAGAGTATTTTTGTGTAGATATGTGATCATACCCTCCTTGTGCATGTCTTGTTCCTTATGAGTGTTGGTCATATACCACACGTATGACTAGCCAGGCCGTTATCCTTGTGAAAGTTCCTTGTACAAGTTTCCAAGCCGATCACATGTTAAAGCTAGTACTCACTCACTTAGTCATTAGTATTTTTTTTATTGCCATATTATTCATTCTTGTATTTATTATAGTATTTTTTTATTGTATATCTCTTGTACCTATTGTTGCATCTAGTATATTCACATATATTTACTGTTATATAGTTTTTATCATTGATTAGAACTGCTATTAGTAATGTACTCTGCTCCTTTTCCGACTGGATATATTTTTCCCAAATGACACTGAGGAGTGGTACCCTACTCATTACATGCCTCAGGATGTTGTGGACTTAGAGCCAGAGACCCTGGCTCAGGAGGGACTCATCCTGAGTGAGACAGATGACCCGAGACTTGTAGCTTCTTAGTTATTCTCTTGTACTGGATTTGTCTCAATCTTACTGTTTAGTATTTTCTTTGACTCTTCGATATTATTATTTTGACTCATGAGTTATATTGTGACTATTCTATTCTTTATCATATTCGTGCTATTATGTATCTTAGATCTGTAATTGAGTATATTGATATCGTTTGTGGCCTATTATATTGCTAGATAGATTAACCAAACCGAATTCTATCGCCGATTCTGCGGCGTAGGCTAGGCATGTTTCCGACTTGCATTCCTACACCGGGTGCGGGTTATGACACATTTTTAGTGGTGGCCCATACAGGTCTTTGAGGTCACAACAAGTACGATTCGTAGTGGTGCTCTGAATTGAGTGCTATTACGAGCCTGTTTCAGGATATAGGATATAGGCTATAGGCTGAGAATACTCAATTATATCTAGGAAAAACTCTTTTGATTCAATTCAAGTATTCTTCCTTGATATTGATATTTGATCTTTAAACTGTCCTTCCTTTGAGTGTCTTACATCATGTGCCATATTGATTCTTTCTTTCGCTTTGTCTCAGGATACCGCCTAAGACTAGATCATAGTAGGGGGTGCAGTTTCTGAGAGGTCTGCGATGTCTCGAGGGCCTGCACCCGTCACTTCTCCGGTGGTTGGAGTGTCGGCTGCTTTCGGAGGTCCACCTCCTACTTAGAGGACTGTGCCGGCTATATCTGAAGGACTTCCACTTCCACCTTCCGGGCCAGCAGATGCGACTCAGATGTGCACACTGTTTCACGAGATATTGGAGGCACAGAGGGCTCAATCTGAGGCACACTATAGACAGGCCAACGTCTTGCAGCAGGGCATCGAGAGTGCTTATCAGCTTACTTATGCCGTAGTAGAGAGGGGAGTTCCAGTCCAGCAACATGTTGCTCCTCAGGTTGCTCAGCTTCGGCCAGGCAACATACAAGACTTCAAGAAGCTAGAGCCTAGGGTCTTCAAGGGGACAGAGTGCACCGTCTATGCTGATGATTGGCTCGAGGAGATTGAGCGTCTCATGAGGGTGTCCCGTCTTTCTGAGGATATGAAGGTTGAGGCGGTAGGACTTCAGCTGTTCGACGTCGCCCGTACTTGGTTCAGAAATGAGCCAATTTTTTCTGACATAGGATAGTCTTGGGAGGTGTTCAAGGACCTCTTCAAGAAGAAGTTCTTCACTCGGGTAGACATGTTAGACTTGGTAAGGCAGTTTGAGAGCCTCATTCAGGGGAGCATGTCTGTGGAGGAATACGCTGCAGAGTTCGGCAGGCTGAGCCGATTTGCAGAGTATTTGGTGAGAGAGTCAGAGGTTCGAGCTATTCATTTTTGTTAGGGTCTAAACTGGCAAGTGAAGATCCTTATTCCGTCTTTTTATGAGACCTACTCGGAGATACTTACGGAGGCACGCAAGGTTGAGCGGGAGTTGGGTTTGAAGCCCAAGAGAGATTGCAATTCTTTTCTGGGCTCAAACAATAGCATATTATCTTCCAAGCGTCCTCATTTATAGTCCTGGACTTTTTAGCTAGGGCGCCGTTTCACCAGGCACCGTGGCAGCAGAGACAGTTACAACAAGCTTCCTGCCATTTTTGCAAGAAGCCTGTCCACATCTGGGAAGTTTGCAGGAAGAGGTTGGGAGTTTGTTTGTATTGTGGTACCGAAGGGCATCAACTGAGAGAGTGTCCTTCCAATCCTCATCGTACAGTTTAGGGAGCAACTCTAGCTCTGAGGACACAGGCGAGATCTCCTGCAGTACAACCGAGTGGACCGCCGCTTCTGACCCAATAGCAGCGTTATGCCCAGCACCAACATCAGGGATGTGTACATCAGGGATGAGCCTTCGCTAAGACAATCGAGGAGGATGAGCCCATCGGAGATGTCATCGCAAGGTTTTGTTCTTCTTGATTCTATTCCAGCTTTAGCTTTGTTTGGTAGTGATACTTTCCATAGTTTTTTATCTGTTTCTTTTGCTCTGAAGCATGGTTTGGTAGCTGAGTCTTTGCTTAGGACTTGCAAGATCATGACCGGGGGAGGCATTATCCCGGTTAATGATATTTGCAAGGATCAGAGAGTTGCTCTGGGAGGCTGGGAGTTGAGTGCGTGTCTACTTGTAATGCCACTTTCGAGCTATGATATTATACTCGGGATGGATTGGTTAAGTAGGCACCGTGCTAGTATAGATTATAGAAGAAGTAGAGTTTTGTTTGGTCTATCAGGAGAGCCAAAGTTTGAGTTGGTAGAGGAGCTGCAGAGAAGGGAGAAGGCATTATTTATGGAGCTATAATAAAAGACAAGGAGTTGCCGCATCCTTTGATAGCAGAGTTCTTGGATGTGTTTCCTGAGAAATTGCCAGGATTGCCTCTAGATCGAGATATTGAGTTCACTATAGACTTGGTTGCAGGTGCAGAACCAATTTCACAGCATGTCTATAGAGTAAACAACAGTGAGCTGGTCGAGCTGAAGAAGTAGGTGGACGAATTACAGGATAAGTGGTTTATCAGATCGAGTTCTTCATCGTGGGGAGCCCAGGTATTATTTATACCGAAAAAGGATGGATCGGTGCACATGTGCATTCATTACAGGGCATTAAATAATCTCACTATGAAAAAAAAGTACCCTTTGCCACGGATTGGTGACTTGTAGGTTCAGTTGAGTGGTGCCAAGGTATTTTCTAAGATAGACTTGAGATCAGGCTACCGCCAGGTGAAAGTGAAGCTGGAGGACAAACCGAAGACTAATTTTAGGACTCGGTATGGTCAGTATGAGTTTATGGTGATGTCGTCTGGATTGACTAATGTCTCGTCGATATTTATGAATTTGATGAATAAGGTATTCCATCAGTGCCTTGACAAGTTCATGGTGGTGTTCATCGATGACATACTCATATACTCGAAGACACCGAAGGAGCACGAGGAGCATTTGCGGATTCTGTTGGATGTGCTAAGGAAGGATAAGCTGTATGGGAAGTTGTCCAAGTGTGAGTTCTTCCTGGACAAGGTGGAGTTCTTGGGACTGTCATACCCCGATCCCGAAGGTCTCCCGACCATACCCCCACAGGGCACGAATCACAGTGCCTCGGCGCTCCCGTATAACATATAGTCATTTGCTACCTGGACGTGATGCCGTACGAGCCTGGGGTTGCGCCCACACAAGACAACATCATTAAAGTTTGATTATCATCACATCTATTGAGTAAGCAACGGAGGGATATTATTGCAAGCATTTATCCATCTGAGTATATGGGGCAAATCGAGCCACATGGTTCTCTGAATACAATGGGATCGTTCCATACATTATATCCCTCTATACAAAGGTAGCTCAAAGCAATCGATACGGCTCAGGGCATTGAAACTAGATTTCTGTGTCTTGGGGATGAGGCATGCCTATCGCTTCCTCGGACGATCCAGTACCTGCGAACAAGCAAACTATTGTTGGGTCAGCACTCTGGAGAAAGTACTGGTGAGATAAAATAACTGAACAGAAGCAACACCCCCTGAAACCCACACTAAGTAAGCATGTGGCAAAATATTACATTACTAGTGATCTTGCTAGTTTTACCTAGATTCCTTACATACAGGAGGGACGGAGTCATATTACTAAATTTTTTGGAAACATCTTTGAAAACGGAATCCAATACAACCAAACAATTGAGGCAAATAGTTCAAGCATGATCTACCAATCTAGGTGTGTGCAGTGTGTCTCGTAAAATATACACAAAGACTCTAGGGACTTGCAGCATATAGGAACTATCATTCAATCAAGCACACAAGTTGAACTATTAATAGAGGTCGGTCCCAAGAAACTCAGGATCAGTAGCGGTAATCCAGCTAACCAATGACTTCTTTATCTGATGCTATTAGCAGCTGTGACTCATAATGAGCTCTTCACTAATAGCCATTGTTCGACCGATGCAAATGCATGAAATACTCTGAGATAAACTCTAAAATGCACATGTTCATGGACAAGCAGGCTATATATATATATATATATATATATATATATATATATATATATATATATATATATATATATGAACTCTATGTGTTTCTTACCCCCTTGCCGAATGGTTATCCCTACAGCAGACATACAAGTTGGCAATAATTTGCATAAATATATATGTATAAGGTTATCTTTCCCTGTCCGTCTCTGCATCAAACAATTAGGTATGCAAGAAGGCTAGCCTAGCATGCTCCCTAACTACCAGAATGCAACTATCTCCATGAACAAGCTAACTTCTCTAAAACAGACTTAACTCTTCTCAACTGAAGCATCGCCTCCCATCTAATAGCCCCATCCCCTTGGATCCCGTAGGACCGGAACAACAGGACGCACTATTAGTCTTACCCCATCAATCTCTATCCTCCATTCTAATATCCGCACCCGAGCTCAGGGCGCAATATTAGTCTCCTATATTTCGTTTGGCCTCCATCCACCGCAAGATCCCACTATAACAAGCATATCATATATCACAATAGCAACACAATGTGACAATATAAAATTTTAATCCATCTATCTCTTATCGAATAGCCACACCCCTAGATCCCGTAGGACCAGCACATCAGGGCGGGCTACTAGTCTCTGCACAAACAAGACAAGTATTTACTCTTTTATCGAAACAAGCATACATTCCATCAAGCTTTAGCATTCAAGACAAGCAAATATAAACACGATGACATGCAAACATATGAACGATCTTTTAGTTGAAGTTAGCATGGCACGGGTCTATTTATCTCTTTAAGTTAAACATGCAGTTCTACTCTTTCCTTAGCAGGGCAAGGGTCGTTCGATAGCGGTATCAATGTATCTAGCATGAAATATTTTTTATACTTAGTATGGAAATGGTTCTATCTCTTATTTAGGCAGGCAAGTTCTCGTTCTATCATTCATGCAACTTATCTTATTAAGCAAACAAGCAATTCAAAACTCAGATTCATTATTAAGGCGTACAAGAATCAGAGAATGCAGTTCTCCCCACTCACATTGATCAATCGTCTTGTGGTTCGGTCGAAAACTCTCCGAGAAGACTTCCACTCGAGCATGCAAAGCGATATCACTTGTACATAGTGCCTACGCGGAGCGGGGTACTATAGGGACATATTATGACTGGTGATGATATTTTAGCGGATCCGAAGAAGATTGTAGAAGTGGAGTCTTGGAAGACCCCGAGTTCAGTAGTAGAGATCAGGAGTTTCTTGTGATTGGCATGCTACTACAAAAAGTTTATGTAAGATTTTTTAAGGATTGTTGAGCCATTGACCAGACTCACCAGGAAGGATGTAGAGTTTGTTTGGACAGAGGATTGCTAGGTTGCTTTTGAGGAATTAAAGAAGAGGTTGACGTCTTCTCCTATTTTGATATTGCCATCAGGGTCTGGAGGTTTCACTATTTATAGTGATGCGTCGGGGAAATATTTAGGTTGTGTTCTTCAGAAGAATGGGAAAGTGATTTCTTATGCATCCAGGCAATTGCGTCCTTATGAGAATAACTATCCTATCCATGATCTGGAGTTGGAAGTAGTCATCTTTGCCCTGAAGTTGTGGAAATACTATTTGTGCGGAGAGCGTGTGGAGTTCTTCATAGACCACAAGAGCTTAAAGTACATTTTCACATAGAAGGAGTTGAACATGAGGCAGCGTCGGTGGTTGGAACTGAGAAAGGATTTTGATATATCATTGCAGTATAATCCTGGAAAAGCTAATGTAGTTGCCGATGCCTTGAGTAGGTATCCGGTAGCTATGTTCTTGACGCATGATCGATATTTGTTGGAGGACTTGGAGAGCTTCGGTATTGAGGTGATAGTTCCTGGTTTTGCTATATAGATATGGGGGTTACAGATACACTTAGAGTTGATGGACAGGATCAAGGCAGCCCAGTTTGAGGATGTATCTCTGAGGAGCATCAGAGCTCAGGTGAAAGCAGGATTGGAAGATGATTTCACCATTGCTAAGGATAGTTCTTTGCGGCATGGTATTAGATTATATATTCCTAGTGTGGAGCTGCGTAAGGAGGTATTATAGGAAGCATATTACTCTCAGTATTCCATACATCCAGGTGCCAACAAGATGTATGGCATGAAGAGGGAATTGGCACAGTTTATATCCAGATGCTTAGTGTGCCAACAGGTGAAAGCCAGAGGCAGAGGCCAGACAGTTTACTTCAGCCATTACCCATTCCAAAGTGGAAGTGGGAGCACATTACTATTGATTTTGTGTCTGGACATCCACGATCTCCAGGAGGGAAAGACGCGATTTGGGTCATCGTTGACAGGTTGACCAAGTCGCCCTACTTTTTGCCTTTCATGGTGGGTTTGTCCACGAAGAAGCTGGAAGAGATGTATGTGAGACAGATCATCAGGATACATGGAGTTCCCGTCAACATAGTCTCGGATCGGGATAGTCGTTTTATTTCTTATTTCTGGAGGAGTTTGCAAGCGAGTTTGGGCACCCATCTCAAGTTCAGTACTACATATTACCCCAAGATAGAGAGGCAGTCAGAGAGGACTATTCAGACTCTCAAAGATATACTATGCACTTCTGTACTAGATTTTAGGGGTTCTAGGGAGGACCATCTCCATTTAGTAGAGTTTGCTTACAATAATAGCTACCAGGCTAGTATAGAGATGTTACTATTTGAGGCTCTGTACGGTCGGAGATGTCGTATTCCCTTGTCATGGGACGATATTGGAGAGAGAGTTTTGTTGGGGCCAGAGATAGTTGTGGATGCAGCGGAGAAGGTTAATGTAATGCCCCACTCCGCGTCGGTATTATGTATCAGGTGAGTGGGCAAAACTTCGTTCTCTGATTCTTGCATGCCTTAATAATAACCTGAGTTTTTGCTTGCAATGTTTTCATAAGAGAATGATAGAACCTGCCTTGCATGTTAATGAACAAACTCACTTAGCTTGTCTTTTAAACAATGTCTGCTTAACGAGAATCCTGAAACGCTTGCCTAGAGTGCATGAACATGTTCACTATCGTCTATGCTTCGAGAGAACATACTGTGCCTGAACGTGTTCAAGTAATAATTTGGATTGCCCCGCAACAACGATTGTATTATGATGGTTCATCTCGTCTGCATACTAGAGTTTATTTGATAGTGTTCCATGCATTCGCATGCGGTCGGATAATGGCTATTGGTGGAAAGCTGAACTACATGTGTCACGGCTGCTACAGAGATAGTGGAAAGCAACCATGAGTCACAGCTGCCTTTAGCATCAGATAAAGAGTCATTGGTATGCTGTACAACCAGCTGCCAATCCTGAGATACTCGGGGACCGCCCTGCATATAGCTAAGTCATTGTGTTGGCTTGGATAGAGGACTGCCCCTAAGATTGTGCATTGTGTGTCTAGCTTTTCATCTGACCCTGGAGTCAAACGAGACACGCTGCGCACACCCTGGAACATGAACGATTTCTTGTCGTGCTTATTGCTTATGAAACTCTATTTCCAAGCATGTTTCCAAATAATGTAATATGACTCTGCTAGCGAACTGCATAAAACGAACCTAGGTAAAACTAGAAAGATCACTAGTAATGTAATATTTTATAACATGATTACTTAGTGCTTGGTTTGAGTGAATGCATATTTCTGTTCAGTTATTTTATCTCACCAGTACTTGTATAAAGTGCTGACCCACCAACAGTTTACTTGCTTGCAGTTACTGGATCGTCCGAGGGAGCGATAGGCGTGCCACAGTTCCTAAGACCCAAAATCCTGGTTTCGATTGTTGCCCCGAGAATGCTATCGTATAAGGAGGCATAATGTATGGAACGAACGTGTGCCTTTGCTAAAGGAACCCAAGTTTCCTCGATTGTCCCGAACACTCAGTTGGCTAAATGCATTACATTGTAACAAGTCCCTTTCCGCTGCTTACTCGATTGATGCGATGATAGCCAACTATCAACTTAAATGATTGGCCTTGCACGGGCGTAACCCCAGGCCTGTGCGGCATCACGTCCCCGAAAGCTCGAATGGGCTATTCTATTAACTCCTTTCCTTCCTCGCACTCGCGGAACGGACACAGTGATTTGTATTCGGTGTGCCGAGGCACGGTGATTCGTGCCCGGTTCGATAATTCTGGCCATACGGGGCGGGGCAGGGCAGAGCGGCGGCCCGGCCGGGTCCTGGGCGTGACAGAATGGTATCAGAGCGGAATCGATCTTCTGGCCCAAAACCGTTGCTATGACTCTGAGATATTATCGATATGGTAATGCAATAAAGCGTTCCATATAATAAGTCTATAGATATTCTCAAAGTGCAAATATTTTTTGAACTTGAATTGCTTGATTGTTTCGATTGAGTACGATGAGGGACGACACTATCGCTGCTCGAAATATCGAGAAGTTTATCCTTGAAGTTTCGAGGATAAAACTTTTTGTTGGTTGGTAAGTATGTAATGCCCCGCTCCGCGTCGGCATTATGTATCAGGTGAGTAGGCAGAACTTCATTCTCTGATTCTTGCACGCCTTAATAATAACCTGAGTTTTTGCTTACAATATTTTCATAAGAGAATAATAGAACCTGCATTGCATGTTAATGAACGAACTCACCTAGCTGGTCTTTAAAGCAATGTCTGCTTAACAAGAATCCTGAAATGCTTGCCTAGAGTGCATGAACATGTTCACTATTATCTATGCTTCGAGAGAACCATAATGTGCCTGAACGTTTTCAAGTGATAAGTCAGATTGCCCCGCAATAACGATTGTATTTTGATGGTTCGTCTCGTCTGCATACTAGAGTTTATTTGATAGTGTTCCATGCATTCATATGCGGTCGGACAATGGCTATTGGTGGAGAGCTGAACTGCATGTGTCACGGCTGCTACAGAGATAGTAGAAAGCAACCATGAGTCACAGCTGTCTCTAGCATCAGATAAAGAGTCATTGGTATATTGTACAACCAACTGCCGATTCTAAGATACTCGGAGACCGGCCTGCATATAGCTAAGTCATTGTGTTGGCTTGGATAGAGGACTGCCCCTAAGATTGTGCATTGTATGTCTAGCTTTGCATCTGACCCTGGAGTCGCACGAGACACGTTCGCACACCCTGGAACATAAACGATTTCTTGTCTTCCTTATTGCATATGAAACTCTGTTTCTAAAGATGTTTCCAAACAATGTAATATGACTCTGCTAGCGAACTGCATGAAACGAACCTAAGTAAAACTAGAAAGATTACTAGTAATGTAATATTTTATAACATGATTACTTAGTGCTTGGTTTGAGTGAATGCATATTTTTGTTCAGTTGTTTTATCTCACCAGTACTTGTATGAAGTGCTGACCCACCAACAGTTTACTTGCTTGCAGGTACTGGATCGTCCTAGGGAGCGATAGGCGTGCTAAAGTCCCTAAGACCTGGAATCCTGGTTTCGATTGTTGCCTCGAGAATGCTATCGTATAAGGGGGCATAATGTATGGAACAAACGTGTGCCTTTGCTAAAGGAACCCAAGTAGCCTCGATTGTCCCGAACACTCAGTTGGCTAAATGCTTTGCATTGCACCAAGTCCCTTTTCCCTGCTTACTCGATTGATGCGATGATAGCCAACTATCAACTTAAACAATTGGCCTTGCACGGGCGCAACCCCAGGCCCGTACGGCATCACGTCCCCAAAATCTCGAACGGGCCATTCTATTAACTCCGGCGCACCGAGACATGTTGATTCGTGCCCGGTTCGATAATTCCTGCCATACAGGGTGGGGTAGGGCAGAGCGGCGGCCCGGGCGGGTCCGGGGCATGACTGTTAAGATGATCAGAGACAGACTTCGAGTGGAGCAGGACAGACAACGACATTGGGTCGATAGCCACCAGAGACCTTTGGAGTTTGAGGTATAGTTTTAGATTTTTGTTTTGTGCTTGATATTGGTTGTTCGTTATAGTTTAAGTTCATAAAGTTGTGTTTTGTTCTAGTTCAAAGGTTTGGTGTTTCTTAGGATTTCTCCGATACGAGGCACGATTCACTTTGGTGGAGGCGAAAAGCTTAGTCTTCGATTCATCGAACCTTTCACCATTCTAGAGAGGGTCGGTGTAGTTGCTTACAGACTAGACTTGCCACCTGTGTTGGAGGGAGTGCACAACGTGTTTCACGTATCACAGTTGAGATGGTACATGGCAGATCCTAGTTACATATTGGATCACTTGAAGATAGAGGTAGGCCCTACCCTTAGATATTCAGAGCAGCCAGTTGAGATTCTAGATTGGAGAGAGAAGGTGCTGAGGAACTAGACTATTTCTTTGATATGTGTCGCATGGAAACATCACTCTCTGGGAGAGTCTACGTGGGAGAGAGAGAGAGGATGAAATACGAGAGCGTTACCCATATTTGTTTGTGCCTTGAGGTGTCATGCCCTGAGCTTCCGTAGGCTAATCGGCCGTTCCCGCTAGGCGAGAATCACCGCGCCAGCATTCCTGTTTGACAATAGCTTTGACCCATCTGGACGTGATGCCGCACGAGCGTGAGTCGCACCCATGCAAAGTCGTGCTTCGTTGGCTGGCGGTAAGAGGTCTAAGCCACAGAGTCACACAGATTTTCCGAGTGCAGCAGAATTTATAAATGCATAGGCTATTTGGTAACAAGTTCACTGAGTCGACAATACCGGAAGCATAGAATAACACAAGTATATAAGTAAAACAAACTCTTTATTGATGTTGAACAAGTGTTATAGGCGGCGTATAGCCGAGATTATAAGTCGCTCAAGCCTCTCTCTCTGTAACAGTAAAATAATGCAAAGTGGCTATATTTATGGAAAGATTTACAGGCGATGTTCTAACATTATATCATGTATATATGCTTCAGTTTCGGATGCATGCTCCAAGGCTCCAGAGTGAACTCTACGCCTTAGCACGCACGAAGAAGGCATTCGCACGGAACGAGGTTCTCCCGCACCCTACAAATAATCTGGTGGATTATCAGTACATGAATGCACTGGTGGGGAGGCTACTCGCCCGCTCAACAAATCCAAATACGGAATATAGGTTTCGTGCACCAACTATTATATTGTCTTTCTAGTTGCCTTAGCATCAGTTTTATGGCAAAGATTTGAATAGCCTAATTCGAGTGACAGTGTGTCGTACGATATTAAGAGGAAACACGGTGAGACTTACCAACTTACCAATTGTCCTTCCATGTCCAAGGCAAACCAAGTTAATTCAAGTACGAGCATACAGACGATGAATCAGGGCATTAGCATATGCAAACACTGTGTTATGAACGGTACTATATTTTGGATGCACGAGTTATTTAGATGATCAGGTGTATTGCATAAAATGTTCAAGTGCTCTTTGTCATGACCCGTACCTGAAAATTTAGGCATGAGTCGTGGGTACGTCCAGCCTACGCCGCAGCATCGGCGGTAGAACGCTGTCTAGGTCTCAACATATAATATATATCCTGTCAATAGTCTCAACTCCGTACGGAGGACAAAGATAAATAATCTACAGTTCTATGATATACTCAATCACAAGCTATAAGAAATAATGGGCACGATGAGAATGGAAAAGAGTTCTGATATAAACCAACCATAATGAGTCCAACTCAAATCTTAGGTCTAGATGACCTCACAAAGTCACAAAATAATAAATACAACTCAGTCTCAGTCTAGAATAATAAATACAAAAAAATAATCTAGGAATTGGCAGGTAAGGTCTCCTCTAGGATGGGCAACTCCTCTGGGATTTCCGGAGTGAAATCTCCCTCTGAACCTGGGCCGTAATGAGTAGGGCAAAGATCCTCCAGGTCCTCTGAAAAATGTTATCCAGTCAGGATTGGAGCGAAGCACAAGCACTAACAGCAGTTTCATTAAATTGACAAAGACTATAAACAGTGTAAGAATACAAGATAGAAATAAATGCTGGAAATGTAAAGTACTGGAGAAAATGGAAATAGGCAATAGAACATCTAGCAATGAACAAAAGACAGTGAATGCTAGAACAAGTAAATCTGAATAAATAGACATCTAGCTAAGTGTTTGAATTATCAGTTTATTATGTGATCGGCTTGGGACTTGATCAGGCTGGTTATATATGATTAACTATAATTTTTGTAGGTCAGGCTAACCATATGGTTAGCTATGATGCATGTAGTGGTCAGGTTAATCATATATAACAGCTATGATGCATGTAAATGGTCAGGCCGCACCCGACGTGAGAAGTGGGGTGAGCTATGATGCATGTAAAGGTCTGGATATGATCACATAATCTACTAATAGTTCCCCATCCCCCAGCTAGCACGATGGATTCCAATCATGACTCCTCATGATGGGAATCTAGGGTGCTAACCCGTGTATCCATAGTGTCGGAATCAAGTATGTAATACAACTGAATTATAGTAATAATCAACAATGAAAACTGTCAAAGAATGTACTTGCCTGTGGTCCTGAGCAATGAGTGAGGATCGATGTCCAGGGTGGGATCACAATGACCTATTTATGGAATATTAATATCAGAAACTGAATTAAAGAAATAACAGGTTTATTTAATTAAGTGTGAGGCTTCTAGGTCATATCTAAGGTTTACTGGTCAACTTAGTCAAAACTTGTCCATATGCATTATAATAGTCCCTTTGGATGAAACCTAACTAAACTAGTCATTTCTAGCTATACTAGACATTAGTACATAACTATCTATAAGATATTACATAATACTTATATACTAGAGTCTAGTTAGTACAAATATACATATATATAGCTTACATGTTACATCACTACCTAATACCAACCCAAGAACTAATGCTAATCATGCCAACACTTGATACCAACTAACTGATTACTAATATAACTAGTAAGTACTGATTAGGCAATACAATGCTAACTAAGCTAAAAAGTACATCACTACACTGGTATGCCCACCCACTCAACTTAACCTTACTGCCACAGTACAAAACTGTACTGATATGGGTTCACTGCACATACATGTATTACTGAGGCACTAATTTCACACATCTAACACAGCTACACACTCTACCTAAAATAGGGACCCTATCTGCTCACTGATACACACACCACTGTAGCCAATGTTCAATGTTGAACTGACTGAGTGTACAACACACACTGCACACAGCTCCTTTCCCTGCACACTGCCCTCTCTTCTCACAGAATCTGATACACACTCTTATTGCAAATATCTACACACACAAGGAGGCACATGTTCACTGATACCACATAATTCCTACTCTAAGCTGAACTACACTGAACTGGAATGAACCTGGGACACACTACACACAGAACTCCTAATTACCTCAACACACAGACACAGCATATACTGGCACACATACACAGCCACACACAGTAAAACTCTGACACACACATACTGGTTCACTCTCACTCAGCATACTAACACAGGTACATACTCACAGTACTTGAGACACTAGGACCTACACACAGAGATATAACTCTAAAACTGACTGATACTGTGATACCTAACATATTGCTCACTACTACATTTAGACACGGGTTATACACACACAGAACTGAAACTCACATAGGTTGCATACTGACACCAATCTTAACTCCCAATTTCACATACACTGAAATTTAGCTAGCACATCTACCCTTTACACCCAGGCACTTAGCTAATACCTAGACACATATTGATCTACACTGAGACACTTAGGTTCACTCACACATTGGCACAAGGATACAGATACCCAAAGATACATATCCTTTGTTTACTGCTACACATTGGAACTAAATTCCTATACACATAACTCACATAGGTATAAACTTAGATATTAGGATACCCACAGAAATTAATAGATACTACTACTCATCTAACTCTCCCCAACATACTGACACAGGTAGACACATAGGTATATACTCAGGTCTGATACTCTAGGGAAACCCAATACAAACATAACTCATTACACTAATCCAATTACCTACACACACAGATACATAAAAACCCTACACACTAAAAATTTACTGATACACTAATCTACACCCTATTGATACTAACCCTCAGCCCCAAAATGATACACAACATACAGTAGCTGCTGATTCACACATAGGTTCACAGTTTCACTGTACTGAAATACTTGATACACACAGAACTATACTACCCGACTGCACAGTTTAAAACCCAACACACTGCATAGAACAACCCTGATACACCCAGGTACTCACAGTTCACTGAAAACTGGCACACACAGACACACATAGGCATCCCCCAACTGAGACACAGACACAAACTGAACTCTAAAACCCGACTGAACAGAATCCCCCCCTGACTGTGCACAGGCACAAATTTACTGATACACAGATTTCTCTCAAACCCGACTGCACAACACACAGAACAGCACTCCACAAAAATCCCCTAAATCACACAATATTCAATACATATGTAAATATGTATGTATATATATATATATATATATAAATTTAACATGCAATATTAGAACACATAGATAGGTAAATCCCTAAGAACCATATCACCAAACACTTGGTGTGCACAAAAGAAAATGTTTTTACATAAGAACATCATGAATCCTCAGATCAGAACCCCTAAATCGAGATCTAACCTACATGTAGGAGATGTAGTCATGTATACTTGCAAACCCTTAGGATTAGGGTTCCAAAAATTGGGAAAAATCAACGTATGAACACAAAACCCTAGTTCCTCCTAAATCTCCATGTAGAAACCCTAAAATCGAAATCTAAACCTCAGGGTGGGTTCCTAATGGGCATTAACAACAGAAATCAGAGATTAAATGAATAAAATTAGGGTTTTACCTATAGGGAGATGGTTTTCCTATGAAAGTTCTTCTTCCCCAAGGTTCCTTGACCCAAGCTCCTTGTTCTCCTTGCTTTGAAAGAGGAAAAATAGAATCCCTAGGGTTTGCTTCTGAGTTTTAGGGTGGGAAAAATAGCTCTTCTAATGGAGGCTAGGGTTTTCTTCCTTCATGAAGGAAAAGAGGGTTCCCTTTTATATTAAAACCAAGTTAGGGTTTCAATGCATAAGTTTAGGTTAAACTCCCTTTGTTAGGTCATGTAGAACCTAATTAACTAAGGTTTAGTCAGTCTAGGGTTTGAGGTCCAACCTAAAATTTGAATTCTAGGGTTTCTCTAGAATTGGTTTTCAAATTTGGGTTTAGTCATTAGGGTTTGTCCTAATGAGTTCTAGGGTTTGACCTAAAACCAAATATCATTTACAATATATAATTAGTTTATAAAACTCTGCAGATTAATTTAATACATAATTATTCTAATAGTAAAATTACACAAATGCCCTTATCGGGAAAATGTGGTAGTGACAAGTCTACCCTCCTAAAAGAAATTTTGTCCTCGAAATTAGACTGAACTAGAACAAGAATGAAATCAGAAAAGGAAATATACCTCAAGTCTAGAAGAGATACGGGTATTGCTCGCGCATTTCGTCTTCTCTCTCCCAGGTCGACTCCCCTGGAGAGTGATGTCTCCATGCAACACGAACCAAAGGAATAGTTTGGTTCCGCAACACCTTCTCTCTGCGGTCCAAGATCTCTACGGGCTGCTCAGGGTAGCTGAGCGTCGGACCAACCTCAATCTCCGAGTGATCAAGTATGTGACAAGGGTCTGCCACGTACCGTCTCAGCTGCGACACGTGGAACACATCATGCACTCCCTCTAATACAGGCGGCAAGTCCAGTCTATACGCCACTGCACCTACCCTCGCAAGAATACCAAAGGGTCCGATGTAGCGTGGGCTAAGCTTCCCGCCTCGACCAAAACGAATCGTGCCACGCGTCGGAGAAATCCATAGGAATACTAGATCGCCAACCTAAAACAAAACAGTCTCAACACGCAGTCTAAACAAGCAACACAAACCAGAAAAATAATAATCTATACCTGAAACTCAAGGGGTCTACGGTGGCTGTCGGCCCAATGCCGCTGTCTGTCCTGCGCCACTCACAGTCTGTCTCTGATGAGTTTCACCTTTTCTGCTGCATCCACGACCATTTCTGGTCCTAGCAAGGCTCTCTCTCCAACGTCGTCCCAAGATAACGGTGTACGACACCTCCTTCCATAAAGAGCCTCAAATGGTGACATCTCGATGCTGGCCTGATAGCTGTTGTTGTAAGCGAACTCTACCAGGTGCAGATGATCCTCCCAAGAACCTCCGAGATCTAGAACGCAAGTGCGTAGCATATCCTCTAGAGTCTGAATAGTCCTTTCAGACTGCCCGTCTGTCTGGGGGTGATATGCGGTACTGAACTTGAGCTGAGTGCCCAAGCTAGCCTGCAGACTCCTCCAAAAGTGGGAAGTGAAACGGCTATCCCGATCCGAGACGATGCTCACAGGAACTCCATGAAGTCTAACGATCTGTCGCACGTACATCTCTGCTAGCCTCTCTGTCGACGTGCCCACCTTGAAAGGTAAGAAATGGGCTGATTTGGTCAACCTGTCCACGATGACCCAAATCGCGTCCTTCCCTCCTGGAGAACGTGGAAGCCCTAAAACGAAATCCATGGTCACATGCTCCCATTTTTATTCTGGAATCGGTAAAGGTTGAAGCAAACCACCCGGCCTCTGTCGGTCTGCCTTTACCTGTTGGCATACTAGGCACCGGGATACGAAGCGTGCTACCTCGCGCTTCATCCCATACCACCATACGTGCTCCCTCACGTTTCGATACATCTTGTTGGCACCGGGATGCATCGAGTACTAAGAGCGGTGTGCCTCCTGCAAAACCTCCACGCGCAACTCCACGCTCAGCACACATATCCTCATGCCGTGTCGTAAGGAACCATCATCTGCGATAGTAAAGTCGTCCGATAATCCTATCTGAACCTGTGCTCTGATACTCCTCAGAGCCTCATCATCGTACTGCGCAGCTCTGATCCTGTCCATCAGCTCGGACTGTATCTGCAATCCCCACATCTGAATTTCTGTACCAGGAATTAACACCTTAATCTTCAAGCTTTCCAGATCAGCCAACAAATGTCTATCTGTCGTCAAGTACATAGCCATCGGATACCTGCTCAAGGCATCGGCGACTACGTTGGCTTTCCTTGGGTGGTACTGTAATGAGATATCAAAGTCCTTCATCAACTCTAACCACCTCCTCTGCCTCATGTTCAGTTCCTTCTATGTGAACACGTACTTCAAGGTCTTGTGGTCTGTGAAGATCTCCACACGCTCTCCGTACAGGTAATATTTCTACAGCTTTAGAGTGAAGATAACTGCTGCCAACTCTAAATCGTGGGTGGGGTAGTTCTCTTCATGAGGGCGTAACTGCCTGGAAGCATAGGCAATTACCTTTTCGTGCTGCTAAAGAACATATCCCAGACCCTTACCTGAAGCATCACTGTAGATGGTGAAACCACCTGTCCCTGCTGGCAACGTCAAAATTGGAGATGTCGTCAACCTCTTCTTCAGCTCATCAAATACAGCCTGGCACTCCTCCATCCAGACAAAATCCACATCCTTCCTAGTCAATCTGGTCATTGGCGCTGCAATCCTGGAGAAGTCTTGTACAAACCTCCTGTAGTATCCTGCTAGCCCGAGAAAACTCCTGATCTCAGCTACCGAACTGGGGGTAGCCCACGACTTCACTGCCTCGATCTTCTGTGGGTTAACCGAGATTCTGTCACCCGATACCACATGCCCAAGAAATTCAACCTTGTAAAGGAAGAATTCACACTTAAAGAGTTTCCCGTACAGCTTCTCCCTCCTGAGAGTCTCTAAGACCAACCTCAGGTGCTCTTCGTGCTCCTCCGGGGTCTTGGAATACACAAGAATATCGTCGATGAACACTACCACGAACTTGTCAAGGTACTGGTGGAACACCTTGTTCATCAGGTTCATAAATACTACCGGTGCATTGGTTAAACCAAATGGCATCACCATGAATTCAAACTGGCCGTATCTGGTCCGAAAGGCTGTCTTCGGCGTGTCTTCTCTCTTTACCTTCACCTGGTGATAGCCTGACCTCAAATCTATCTTTGAAAATACCCTCGCCCCGCTCAACTGATCGAAAAGATCATCTATCCTCGGCAGCGGATATTTGTTCTTGATAGTGATATTGTTCAAAGCTCTATAATCAATGTACATGCGCACCGTACTGTCCTTCGTCGGTACAAACAATACCGGAGCTCCCCATGGTGATGAACTGGATTTGATGAAACCTTTGTCCTGCAGCTCCTCAACTTGCTTCTTCAGTTCTGCCAGCTCGCTGTTATTGACTCTATAGACATGTTGTGAAATGGGCTCCGCTCCTGGAACCAAGTCTATAGAGAATTCAACATCTCTGTCTAGCGGCAAGCCTGGCAACTCCTCCAGAAATACATCCAGGAACTCCGCTATCAGAGGATGTGGCAACTCCTCTTCTTCCACCCTGGCTCTGCAAAATGTGCTCCTGCTCTGTTCCGCTGCTCCTTTGACAACCTCAAACTTTGGCTCTCCTGGTGGTCTAAATAATACTCTGTCTCGATAACAATCTATAGTAGCATGATGCCTACTCAACCAGTCTTGTAACCTCCGATTTTCAAATTTCTGAAATAATTAGATTTTTTTAATTTATTTTAAATACCAAGTTTTTTTAAAAATATTTTTTCCTTGAATTCTTGTATTTGATTTTGAACAATGTTGATTTAGAAGGTGATTTAAAATCTTTTATAAAAATTATTTTTCCTAAATGTCGCTTTCTTATAAATAAATAGATAAATAATGATGTAAATATAATACTCTAGCTTCGAATATTTATTGGCTTAAATCATAAAATTATTGTTTTAAATAAAATTTTATTTGAAGGACTAGTGGATAAAATATAAATAATTTTATTGGGATAGTAAACAAATAAATTTCATACTTTCTATGATTTTGCAAAATGGATTAATTAGTAGCTAATTGGGAATCAGTTAGCTTTCCTAAAATATTTTCTGAAATTATAATCTTTTCTTTTTAAAATTCTACAAGTTTGCCATTTTCCATTAACTAGCCAACACACCCTCATTCCCACATGAAGAACTTATTCATGTTTAATTTGGGCCAATCCTCACCGTTTATCCCACACCCTCTTTCCCTATTTAAGTCTCTCATTCTCACCATTCCCAAGAAACCCTAGCTAGCCCTCACAAATTTCCACAAGCCAACAAGCCACCATTTTGTGTGCTCGTGTCCGTGTGTCCAGCATTACCGTGTCAGCCGTGTTGGCCTCGGGTCTGACCCCGGGTGTCCTATCGTATCCATTCATTTCCTGTGTCCGGTTACAACATTACAAACAGATTTTCGTGTCGGACAGACCCGGACACATCCACCTCAACCACAGCAAACATCATTTTCGTGTCCACCCTCTGGACACATCCCTGTACAGTACACCCAATCCTGTGTCCGACAGACCCGGACACGTTCCCCACTGTGCAGTACATCAACCGCCGTGTCCAGCTCCGGACACGACCCCGACACATACAGAATCCCAAAACCCTAACCTACATCAGATCTGCCGCCGGCGACTGGGACATCCTCACCCTCGACGAGCCGTCGACCGCCGCCGCTCTCGAGTTCCACCACCGTCGCCTCGGATCCGTCGACCACCACCGAGTTCGACAGCCGCCGTGTCGTCGAACTCCGACGACCGCCTCCTAGGGACGAGAGCACCCGCCGCCCCGAACAGAGCACCCGCCGCCTCGAGCCGAGCACCGCCGACGAGACAAGCTGTCGTCGACCGCCGACACCCTGCCCGGCTTGACCCCGGCGGACTTTCCCGACCGTCGACGCCGAAAAACCCTCACGTGAGCCCTCTTCCTCTTTCCCTTTCTTCTGTTTGATGAGTTAAGTTACTGTGATGGATCAATTAGTTAATTAATAATAGTTTGGCTAATATAATAGTTTTATGTAATTAGTCTAGTAAATTAATGTAATTAGTTAGTAATTTCATGTATTAGTTTAGTTAATTAGTTATTAATCAGTATTAATTTATTAATCAGTAGTTATTTGTAATCAGTAAATTAATTTCATAATCAATTAGTTAATTAATGTAATTAGTTTGGTATATGTAAATGGCTAGTTTTATGTAATTAGTTTAGTAATTAAAATATAATTAGTTTTATTGTTTATAATGTATGAATTTAGTTATTTATTATGTGTATGACTTCAGTTATGTATTATATATAAGGACTTGGTTATATTAATATGCAATTAGTAGTTTTTATGTAATTAGTAATTGCGAAATAATTATAAGGGTTTTTATTATGTAAAAAAATATAATAATTTGTGGGGTTTATATTATAAAACAAAATATAGTTTCAATAATAAAATTAGTTCAAAATTTGTTTATTTGGATCGGTGACCGATTGTACTATAAATGAATATTGGCTTTTACGTAAATTCTAGATTTTTATAAATAAACTTTTTATTGTAATTATTGCTTAAATAAATTCAAATGATTTTCATTAATTAAGGTGTTACTTTAATTACAAACAAATGACCCTTTCCCCTATTAGCCTGGTATCCTTATCTCGATTTTCGTGCCGAACTCCGATCTTGAACTTCTTTATATAGTTTTTAGCTATTTGGACTGCTCCGGACCCACTGGAACTAACTGCTATTACATTTGGGATCACCTTGAGGAGGGAGGCATTATATACATTCTTTGATTAGTTATATATATATATATATAAAATGTTTGATTGATATATATATATACAAATATGTATTTTGGTATATATATATATTTGTTTATATACATCTATTTAGTGTATATACACATATACGTATTTTGTACAATTACTAATAGACACTTATATATATTATATATATTTTTATTGGTATATACTTTGAGTGTAAATATGTATTATATACGTATCCCTACTAGATGACCCTAGTTGACTAGTGCCATACCTGGCAGAGCCCCTGAGTTCATGTATTTGTGATGTGTTAGTGTAGCACCTGATGCAAATGTTGTATTTGATATATTTTTAGGACTGTTGGTTACTCCAGACGATACTCTGGGACAGGACATTAGTTTTACCAACTAAGGACCCAAGGCGAGTACATTCTCTGATTAGTTTCTAATTTATGATATCTCCTATGTTCACTGTATCTAGTGTAAATATCCATGTTCTTGACATGTTGGTTACACGGATTGGTATACACGGATCTCGTCATGAGATGTTATTCCTTATTCATGGTGTAGCTTGTACAAGTCTTGTTTCATTGATATCTTGTGCATGTACAGACACTAATTTCCGGGGAGATTTGCTACCTCCCTAGGGAATCCCGTGCCATAGCGTACCATGATTAGATCTACTATACCAGTCGGGGGTTTTGGGGAGTATTTTAGTGTAGATATGTGATCATACCCAACTATCCATGCATCATAGCTCACCCCACATCTCACGTCGGGTGCGGCCTGACCATCTCCATGCTTCATAGCTGTTACGTGTGATTAGCCTGACCTCTACATGCATCATAGCTAACCAACGGTTAGCCTGACCTTCCATAAATTATAGCTAATCACATGTAACCAGCCTGATCAAGTTCCCAAGCCGATCACATGTTAAAGCTAGTACTCACACACTTAGTCATAGGATTCTTGCTCGTTGATATATTATTTCTTTTCCTGCAGTTACTTACAGTATTTCCAGTATTTCTTTATTGTACATTTCTCGTACCTATACATGCATCTGGTATATTTCCATCTAGAACTGCTACATAGTTTATGTCATTTATATAGAACTGCTATTTAGAGATGTACTTTGCTCCTTCCTGACTGAAAAATATTTTTCCAGACTGTGACCTTAGTAGACTGGTTTCCGCCACACTTGGGGTTTGGAAGTTAATGATTGCAGGTATGATTATTTTGTCGTTAGACTTGTCTTGTATTTCTTGCTTGCCTTGATATCTCATCGTGCTTTAGTTTATGTGATTGAGTATTTCTAGCATTATTTTATGATATCCACGTCTCCTTATGGAGTTGGGTATTCACGTGAGTTGATTAGATAGTTACATGGCCTAGACAGCGTTCTACCGCCGATGCTGCGGCGTAGGCTGGACGTACCCACGCACTCGTGCCCCTAAACCGGGTGCGGGTCGTGACACGTTTTTAGTGGTGGTCCATGCAGGTCAGACTTCACGAGTTGTGCTATGTCGTAGTAGTGTGGCATCCTTGTTATACTACTGCGTACCTGCGATAGGATCTAGCACATAGGATACTAGGATGAGAGAGGATACTCAATCATAATTTATTTGAAAGATTTCCTGGGATGACCCCATGAGAATCTTATTATAATTTCCAATTTAATTTCCTTCGCCCTTGTTTCCGTCCGTCCTCACTCGTTGATATTGAGTTTGATTCTTGTTGACCAGTTGTTAACTTTAATTCTTGGTATCGTTGTTGAGTTGATTTTTATCGAGATGAATTTTACGGGCTAAAATTTACGGTATCATCTGATGACATATGTTGATGAGGACAGTGAGGAAGGTAAAACGTCTACTTTGGTTATGGACCCTAGAGTTATCGCAGCCATATTAGCTGTGGTGACGAGAACGTAGGAACCTGACTTGGATGTACATACTATAGTTATGAAACTTAGAGTCTCTCACAGCCATACCGGTTGGCGTGGCGAAGATTCTAGACGACATGATTATAGAGTTGCATACCTTAGTTACGAAACCTATCGTTTATCGCATCTATGCTTACTGGCGTGGCGAGGATTCTGAGTGTCATGATTTCAGACAGACGTGTATGATTATCAGGTTGTATCTTAAATTGGTTCTTAAAGTATCATCTCAAGACTTATCCATTTATGTTATTTCAGGACTTTGTTCCATCGCTTCTTTTCTTTACTAGCAGTAAAGATACCTTCAGTCCTTAACCCAGTTCTTTTGAGCCTTATTTCTTTAAGGATCCTTGTTAGTGTGATAATTAGTGACTTGCAATTTTGGTTGTGTCTTGTATTAGTTTGACTGAGTGTGACTTGTGAGTTTGTAAGTGTTTCTTAGTTGGACATGGGAGCATTAGGCATTAATCTAGAGATACCCATAGCATAGTACCTTGTAGCAATAGTTCTATGATAGGTGTTATTATAATTAGTATTGGTATTATAGAAAGAGGAGTAAGAGTATCAGTGAAGGTTCCAAGAGTTAGTATCAGAGCCAGCATACCCGTCCCGGATAGTCAATAAAATTATATAGTTGGGTGATCTATGTAAATAATTAAGTATCAAGAAATTGTGTTAAAGATTAATGGAGCACGATGTTCAATTTGATGATTGATACCGGGTGTGTAACGAGTAAAGAAATATATATGCATAAAGGGTTTAATGAGATGTCATAAGTAAAGAAATATCAAGATTGGTAATGAAAGTTGTGACATATATCACAGAATAGTTTAACAGGCTGTAAAAGGTTTAAGAGATATGCTTATACATCAATCGAGATATGGAACCATATGCCTGCCCTTGAGATTGAAGTAAAGCATGGGTATTATAGATGTGCAAGTGATCATGATTTGTAATAAGTTTGATGAGATAATCTAATGATGAAGCTAGTGTTACCTTACCAATAGTGCTAGTGATCCTATATCAAATATTTGTTGAGCAAGGTGCTAATGACAGTAAGTACTTTGTGTAATGATAATTAGATTGGTGTATTTGTGTGGACCTTGAGTATTAGAGACTGGAAGTATCTATATGTATACTTGAGGATTTAAATTTATAATTTGAAGAGTGGGAATGAATTTTAATTTTTAAGAATTTAGAGGAGTTAAGATTTTTATGTTATTAAAATTTTGAGTATTCGAATTCAATTCAATAAACATAGTCAAAGCTATAAGGACTTTAAAAGTGATTAAATTTTTTCGATAATTGAGTATCTAATTTTGAGGAGGTATATGCAATTATTTTTAAGTTGATCGAGAAGTTAAACCTTGACGATTATTTTTGAGAATTAATTTTATGGTAAATGAGAGATATGAATATTAATATATGAGTACATGATATACATGTGTAAGGATCTGATGATTTGAGCGTGATTGAGATGGCACCGCAGACTGACTTGGGTGTCCATCTAAAATTGTATTAAAAAGAGCAGTATTTAGTATGGTGTTGCACTTGACGTATATTTGAGTGATAAGAACGACCAGTATGAACAACTGTAGTAGGAACGAAAACCGACAGAGAGTGTGGTACTAAAGAGATAGATGTATCAAACTTGGATTCATTATTGAATCATGGTTATATTAGAGGTTCTTGGTATCAGATTTTGGTATTAATAAACAGGTGTATGCAATTCAGATATATTCATGGATCTTATGGATTAATGATTAGTTGATATGGGTACCAGTGTACAGAAATAGGAATTTGTTAGTGAATGTGCTAGAGTTAAGTGTTTGTTAGAGATAGTAGATACTACAAGTAATATGTTAGCAGGTTCTTTCTTTCCTTCCTAATGTTCCTTTTTCTGCCTTTCGATTGATTGATTTTCCTAGTACTGTAGTTGTATGCATGATTTCTTGTTAGAATAAAACTGGTAGTACACCTTAGCAGAGACTGAAATACCATGACAAAAGATACATGACCTATATATATTTTCTTAAATTGCATGGCTGTAGGTGGAATCTTCTTAAACCATGATCATTAGGGTTTTGACCATAGCAAAGATCTGTGACGAGGTTATGACGGACAAAAAGAGACAAGAGGATTAAATTGGTGGATGAGCATTAATTTAAATAAAGAATTTAGGGGTTGTTATAACGGAGTTGATGGATCATTGATTTATGAAAATCGAGGTATGATTGAAATTCGAGGACAAACATTAACTTAAATAGAGAATTAAGAAATTCACAGGGCAAAATTGAGGATTTATTAATTTCAGGAAGGTCTTGATATGATTAAATTGATTATTAAAATTTGAGAAAAATTTGAGGGATTACCATTTTATCTATTTGATTGCAAGATAGAAATTTTATATTTTACATTATGAATGTTGCATTGAGGATTCTGAAAGTATCGCATCGTTGAGTATTTGAAAAAAAAAAGAAAAAAAAAATCGAAAAATAAAATCGTTAATGGAATGGTGTCGAATTCAATTCTCGGGAGGAGAATTTAGATTTGAATAAGCATCAATTAAATTTGAGTTAGAGGAGTAAGGTGATTGATGAATTAGTGGTTAAAATTTAAATTTTGGGATACAGATTTTTAAATGTTATAAATATACCTTGATTGGGATTCAATTGGAGGATTGGATATTAAAATCCTTGAGTATTTAGATACGAACTTAAATTTGGAGGAGATTATGAAAAATTTGAATTTGATTTTAAACTTGAAGATTTTCAGGAATATGATGTTATAGAATTTTTGAAGGGGTTGTGAAATAACGATATGGAATTACTTCATGATTATTTGGTTTAAAATTTAAAATTTTGATAGAAATGATATGATGAGTAAAGGTAGTTATTGAGGATCCTAAATTTCGAGGACGAAATTTTCTAAGGTGGGTAGACTTGTAACCTCCGATTTTCAAATTTCCGAAATAATTAGATTTTTTTAATTTATTTTAAATACCAAGTTTTTTTAAAAATATTTTCTCCTTGAATTCTTGTATTTGATTTTGAACAATGTTGATTTAGAAGGTGATTTAAAATCTTTTATAAAAATCATTTTTCCTAAATGTCGCTTTCTTATAAATAAATAGATAAATAATGATGTAAATATAATACTCTAGCTTCGAATATTTATTGGCTTAAATCATAAAATTATTGTTTTAAATAAAATTTTATTTGAAGGACTAGTGGATAAAATATAAATAATTTTATTGGGATAGTAAACAAATAAATTTCATACTTTCTATGATTTTGCAAAATGGATTAATTAGTAGCTAATTGGGAATCAGTTAGCTTTCCTAAAATATTTTCTGAAATTATAATCTTTTCTTTTTAAAATTCTACAAGTTTGCCATTTCCCATTAACTAGCCAACACACCCTCATTCCCACATGAAGAACTTATTCATGTTTAATTTGGGCCAATCCTCACCGTTTATCCCACACCCTCTTTCCCTATTTAAGTCTCTCATTCTCACCATTCCCAAGAAACCCTAGCTAGCCCTCACAAATTTCCACAAGCCAACAAGCCACCATTTTGTGTGCTCGTATCCGTGTGTCCAGCATTACCGTGTCAACCGTGTTGGCCTCGGGTCCGACCCCGGGTGTCCTATCGTATCCATTCATTTCCTGTGTCCGGTTACAACATTACAAACAGATTTTCGTATCCGACAGACCCGGACACATCCACCTCCACCACAGCAAACATCATTTTCGTGTCCACCCTCTGGACACATCCCTGTACAGTACACCCAACCCTGTGTCCGACAGACCCGGACACGTTCCCCACTGTGCAGTACATCAACCGCCGTGTCCAGCTCCGGACACGACCCCGACACATACAGAATCCTAAAACCCTAACCTAGATCAGATCTGCCGCCGGCGACTGGGACCTCCTCACCCTCGACGAGCCGTCGACCGCCGCCGCTCTCGAGTTCCACCACCGTCGCCTCGGATCCGTCGACCACCGCCGAGTTCGACAGCCGCCGCGTCGTCGAACTCCGCCGACCGCCTCCTAGGGACGAGAGCACCCGCCGCCCCGAACAAAGCACCCGCCGCCTCGAGCCGAGCACCGCCGACGAGACAAGCATTCGTCGACCGCCGACGCCCTGCCCGGCCTGACCCCGGCGGACTTTCCCGACCGTCGACGCCGAAAAACCCTCACGTGAGCCCTCTTCCTCTTTCCCTTTCTTCTGTTTGATGAGTTAAGTTACTGTGATGGATCAATTAGTTAATTAATAATAGTTTGGCTAATATAATAGTTTTATGTAATTAGTCTAGTAAATTAATGTAATTAGTTAGTAATTTCATGTATTAGTTTAGTTTAGTAGTAATCAGTAGTTAATTTATTTTAGTTATAATAAATTAGTTAATTAGTTATTAATCAGTATTAATTTATTAATCAGTAGTTATTTGTAATCAGTAAATTAATTTCATAATCAATTAGTTAATTAATGTAATTAGTTTGGTATATGTAAATGGCTAGTTTTATGTAATTAGTTTAGTAATTAAAATATAATTAGTTTTATTGTTTATAATGTATGAATTTAGTTATTTATTATGTGTATGACTTCAGTTATGTATTATATATAAGGACTTGGTTATATTAATATGCAATTAGTAGTTTTTATGTAATTAGTAATTGCGAAATAATTATAAGGGTTTTTATTATGTAAAAAAATATAATAATTTGTGGGGTTTATATTATAAAACAAAATATAGTTTCAATAATAAAATTAGTTCAAAATTTGTTTATTTGGATCGGTGACCGATTGTACTATAAATGAATATTGGCTTTTACGTAAATTCTAGATTTTTATAAATAAACTTTTTATTGTAATTATTGCTTAAATAAATTCAAATGATTTTCATTAATTAAGGTGTTACTTTAATTACAAACAAATGACCCTTTCCCCAATTAGCCTGGTATCCTTATCTCGATTTTCGTGCCGAACTCCGATCTTGAACTTCTTTATATAGTTTCTAGCTATTTGGACTGCTCCGGACCCACTGGAACTAACTGCTATTGCATTTGGGATCACCTTGAGGAGGGAGGCATTATATACATTCTTTGATTAGTTATATATATATATATAAAATGTTTGATTGATATATATATATACAAATATGTATTTTGGTATATATATATATTTGTTTATATACATCTATTTAGTGTATATACACATATACGTATTTTGTACAATTACTAATAGACACTTATATATATTATATACGTTTTTATTGGTATATACTTTGAGTGTAAATATGTATTATATACGTATCCCTACTAGATGACCCTAGTTGACTAGTGCCATACCTGGCAGAGCCCCTGAGTTCATGTATTTGTGATGTGTTAGTGTAGCACCTGATGCAAATGTTGTATTTGATATATTTTTAGGACTGTTGGTTACTCCAGACGATACTCTGGGACAGGACATTGGTTTTACCAGCTAAGGACCCAAGGCGAGTACATTCTCTGATTAGTTTCTAATTTATGATATCTCCTATGTTCACTGTATCTAGTGTAAATATCCATGTTCTTGACACGTTGGTTACACGGATTGGTATACACGGATCTCGTCATGAGATGTTATTCCTTATTCATGGTGTAGCTTGTACAAGTCTTGTTTTATTGATATCTTGTGCATGTACAGAAACTGATTTCCGGGGAGATTTGCTACCTCCCTAGGGAATCCCGTGCCATAGCGTACCATGATTATATCTACTATACCAGTCGGGGGTTTTGGGGAGTATTTTAGTGTAGATATGTGATCATACCCAACTATCCATGCATCATAGCTCACCCCACATCTCACGTCGGGTGCGGCTTGACCATCTCCATGCTTCATAGCTGTTACGTGTGATTAGCCTGACCTCTACATGCATCATAGCTAACCAATGGTTAGCCTGACCTTCCATGAATTGTAGCTAATCACATGTAACCAGCCTGATCAAGTTCCCAAGCCGATCACATGTTAAAGCTAGTACTCACACACTTAGTCATAGGATTCTTGCTCGATGACATATTGTTTCTTTTCCTGCAGTTACTTACAGTATTTCCAGTATTTCTTTATTGTACATTTCTCGTACCTATACATGCATCTGGTATATTTCCATCTAGAACTGCTACATAGTTTATGTCATTTATATAGAACTGCTATTTAGAGATGTACTTTGCTCCTTCCTGACTGGAAAATATTTTTCCAGACTGTGACCTTAGTAGACTGGTTTCCGCCACACTTGGGGTTTGGAAGTTAATGATTGCAGGTATGATTATTTTGTCGTTAGACTTGTCTTGTATTTCTTGCTTGCCTTGATATCTCATCGTGCTTTAGTTTATGTGATTGAGTATTTCTAGCATTATTTTATGATATCCACGTCTCCTTATGGAGTTGGGTATTCACGTGAGTTGATTAGATAGTTACATGGCCTAGACAGCGTTCTACCGCCGATGCTGCGGCGTAGGCTGGACGTACCCACGCACTCGTGCCCCTAAACCGGGTGCGGGTCGTGACAAGTCTATTCCGAGTATAATATCATACCCCGGAAGTGGCATGACGAGTAAGCTCACGCTCAACTCTCGGCCTCCTACTGACACCCTCCGGTCCTTGCAGTGATCACGGACTAGGATAATACCTCCACCAGTCATTTATCTTGCAAGTCCTAGCTAATGGTTCTGTGTCAAAATGATGTCGAAGTGCATAAGATACAGACACAAAACTATGGGAAGTGCCAGAGTCGAATAAGGTAAATGCGGGAATACAATCGAGAAGAATCGAACCTGTGATCATGTCTCCTGCAGGCTCGATCTCCTCGACTGCCATGGTGTACGCTCGCCCCTGGGGTACACCTCTCTGCTGGTGCTGGGCAAACTTCTGATGTTGCGGTGGAAGTGGAACCCTCTTTTGTTGGCCTCCTGGTACGGTAGGTACCCTGTCTGGTCCTCTCTAGGCGGCTGCTCCACCCTAACCTGGACGAATGGTAGGGCAATCCCTCAGCTGGTGTGTCGTCGATCCGCAGGACAGACATGAGCCCAATCTCTTCCTGCAGATCTCTCTAGTATGTCCTGTCTTCCCGCAGTACGTACACTGGATGGCGGGCTGAGTCTGCCTCTGCTGCTGATGCTGAACCTGCCCTCGGGGCTGCTGCTGAAAGGGCCTCTGCTGCTGCTGATAGTGTGGACGCTTGCCTGGTCCTGCACTACTGTTTGCTCCTCCGGAACTATCGCGTCCCCTCTTGGGCCTGAGGCCCAAGTCATCCTCGGCTATCTGGGCAGCCATCAATATGCCCTCGTAGGTAGTTGTGCGACGTCCCGACGTGCGAGACTTGATCTCCCTTGCCAGCCCCTTTCTAAATTTTCGAGCCCTGTCCCCCGGATCTCTAATCATCGATGGCGCGAAGTGGCTCAGGCGGGAAAACTCTGCGGCATACTCATCGACGGACAAGCTCCCCTGGGCTAAGTCATGGAACTGACTCTCCAAAGCTCCCAGGGCAACATCAGGAAAGAACTTCTCCTTGAAGAGCTCCTTGAAAGCTTCCCAAGTGAGTCCCCTTTCAAGGAGTCTCGGCTCTGTACGAAACCACGTCAAGGCGATGTCAAAAATCTGGCTGCCGGCAGCCTCAATCTGAAGAGCCTTCGGAAGCTGCGCCAAGCGCAAGTTCCTCTCGATGTCCTCTAGCCAATCATCGGCGTAGAGTATCCCTTCTGTCCCCTTGAACTCCCGAGGCATCATCCTCTTGAAATCCACAATGGTGCCCGGCCTCTGGTGGTGCTGATCAGGACGCTGTTGCTACTGAGTAACTCTCTCCACAGCCTGGAGAGCCACCTGATGAGCATTCTCCATGTTCACCCTCATCATCTCTGTCTGGGCCTGGTGTGCCTCAGCCTGCACCCTCTGGGCCTCTGCCGACGTCCTCTGGGCATCGACCATGCCCTGAATCAAAGCGAACATCTGTGCTCCATCGACGGGCACACCTCATAGATGCTGAACTGGTGGTGGTGGTGGTGGTGGAGGCACCGTCGTTGCTATGGGGACCCTCTGAACAGGTGGTGGAGGACCCCCGAATGCTGCAGACACTCCCACATGTACTGGAGATGTAGGAGGTGCTACGGATGTCTGTCCGGTAAGACGAGAGGTGGCAGACCTCTCTGACTCTGCTGCTCCGGTTCTCCGGGATCTGGTTCTCGGCGGCATCCTGAAGACAGATCGAAGAATTTAATCAAGGCAATAGACACGATATCATCAAAGAAGGACAGTAATTTCTAAAGGAAAAATCATTAAGAGTAGTATTATAAGAATCAGAATTTCCTAATTATGATTGAGCATATCCTCGGCCAAATTTCTATTTCCTAAAACAGGCTCGTAGTAATACTCTAAGCGAGCACCACTATAATATCGCTCTCATGCGAATCTAGGACCGACCTGCATGGGCCACCACTAAAAACGTGTCACGACCCGTACCCGGAAATTTGGGCATGAGTCGTGGGTACGTCCAGCCGACGCCGCAGCATTGGCGGTAGAACGCTGTCTAGGTCTCAACATATAATATATATCCTGTCAATAGTCTCAACTCCGTACGGAGGACAAAGATAAATAATCCACAGTTCTATGATATACTCAATCACAAGCTATAAGAAATAATGGGCACGAGGAGAATGGAAAAGAGTTCTGATATAAACCAACCATAATGAGTCCAACTCAAATCTTGGGTCTAGATGACCTCACAAAGTCACAAAATAATAAATACAACTCAGTCTCAGTCTAGAATAATAAATGCAAAAAAAGTAATCTATGAATTGGCAGGTAAGGTCTCCTCTAGGATGGGCAACTCCTCTGGGATTTCCGGAGTGAAATCTCCCTCTGAACCTGGGCCATAATGAGTGGGGCAAAGATCCTCCAGGTCTTCTGAAAAATGTTATCCAGTCAGGATTGGAGCGAAGCACAAGCACTAACAGCAGTTTCATTAAATTGACAAAGACTATAAATAGTGTAAGAATACAAGATGGAAATAAATGCTGGAAATGTAAATTACTGGAGAAAATGGAAATAGACAATAGAGCATCTAGCAATAAACAATAGACAGTGAATGCTAGAACAAGTGAATCTGAATAAATAGACATCTAGCTAAGTGTTTGAAGTATCAGTTTATTATGTGATTGGCTTGGGACTTGATCAGGCTGGTTATATATGATTAACTATGATTCTTGTAGGTCAGGCTAACCATATGGTTAGCTATGATGCATGTAGTGGTCAGGTTAATCATATATAACAGCTATGATGCATGTAAATGGTCAGGCCGCACCCGACGTGAGAAGTGGGGTGAGCTATGATGCATGTAAATGTCTGGATATGATCACATAATCTACTAATAGTTCCCCATCCCCCAGCTAGCACGATGGATTCCAATCATGACTCCTCATGATGGGAATCTACGGTGCTAACCCGTGTATCCATAGTGTTGGAATCAAGTATATAATACAACTGAATTATAGTAATAATTAATAATGAAAACTGTCAGAGAATGTACTCGCCTGTGGTCCTGAGCAATGAGTGAGGATCGATGTCCAGGGTGGGATCACAATGACCTATTTATGGAATATTGATGTCAGAAACTGAATTAAAGAAATAAAAGGTTTATTTAAGTAAGTGTGAGGCTTCTAGGTCATTTCTAAGGTTTACTGGTCAACTTAGTCAAAACTTGTCCATATGCATTATAATAGTCCCTTTGGATGAAACCTAACTAAACTAGTCATTTCTAGCTATACTAGACATTAGTACATAACTATCTATAAGATATTACATAATACTTATATACTAGAGTCTAGTTAGTACAGATATACATATATATAGCTTACATGTTACATCACTACCTAATACCAACCCAAGAACTAATGCTAATCATGCCAACACTTGATACCAACTAACTGATTACTAATATAACTAGTAAGTACTGATTAGGCAATACAATGCTAACTAAGCTAAAAAGTACATCACTACACTGGTATGCCCACCCACTCAACTTAACCTTACTGCCACAGTACAAAACTGCACTGATATGGGTTCACTGCACATACATGTATTACTGAGGCACTAATTTCACACATCTAACACAGCTACACACTCTACCTAAAACAGGGACCCTATCTGCTCACTGATACACCCACCACTGTAGCCAATATTCAATGTTGAATTGACTGAGTGTACAACACACACTGCACACAGCTCCTTTCCCTGCACACTGCCCTCTCTTCTCACAGAATCTGATACACACTCTTATTGCAAATATCTACACACACAAATAGGCACATGTTCACTGATACCACATAATTCCTACTCTAAGCTGAACTACACTGAACAGGAATGAACCTGGGATACACCACACACAGAACTCCTAATTACCTCAACACACAGACACAGCATATACTGGCACACATACACAGCCACACACAGTAAAACTCTGACACACACACACTGGTTCACTCTCACTCAGCATACTAACACAGGTACATACTCACAGTACTTGAGACACTAGGACCTACACACAGAGATATAACTCTAAAACTGACTGATACTGTGATACCTAACATATTGCTCACTACTACATTTAGACACGGTCATACACACACTGAACTGAAACTCACATAGGTTGCATACTGACACCAATCTTAACTCCCAATTTCACATACACTGAAATTCAGCTAGCACATCTACCCTTTACACCCAGGCACTTAGCTAATACCTAGACACATATTGATCTACACTGAGACACTTAGGTTCACTCACACATTGGCACAAGGACACAGATACCCAAAGATACATAGACTCTGTTTACTGCTACACATTGGAACTAAATTCCTATACACATAACTCACATAGGTATAAACTCAGATATTAGGATACCCACAGAAATTAATAGATACTACTACTCATCTAACTCTCCCCAACATACTGACACAGGTAGACACATAGGTATACACTCAGGTCTGATACTCTAGGGAAACCCAATACAAACATAACTCATTACACTAATCCAATTACCTACACACACAGATACATAAAAACCCTACACACATACACACTAAAAATTTACTGATACACTAATCTATACCCTATTGATACTAACCCTCAGCCCCAAATTGATACACAACATACAGTAGCTGCTGATTCACACATAGGTTCACAGTTTCACTGCACTGAAACACTTGATACACACAGAACTATACTACCCGACTGCACAGTTTAAAACCCAACACACTGCACAGAACAGCCCCAATACACCCAGGTACTTACAGTTCACTGAAAACTGGCACACACAGACACACATAGGCATCCCCCAACTGAGATACAGACACAAACTGAACTCTAAAACCCGACTGAACAGAATCCCCCCTGACTGTGCACAGGCACAAATTTACTGATGCACAGATTTCTCTCAAACCCGACTGCACAACACACAGAACAGCACTCCACAGAAATCCCCCAAATCATACAATATTCAATACATATGTAAATATGTATGTATATATATATATATATATAAATTTAACATGCCGTATTAGAACACATAGATAGGTAAATCCCTAAGAACCATATCACCAAACACTTGGTGTGCACAAAAGAAAATGGTTTTACATAAGAACATCATGAATCCTCAGATCAGAACCCCTAAATCGAGATCTAACCTACATGTAGGAGATGTAGTCATGTATACTTGCAAACCCTTAGGATTAGGGTTCCGAAAATTGGGAAAAATCAACGTATGAACACAAAACCCTAGTTCCTCCTAAATCTCCATGTAGAAACCCTAAAATCGAAATCTAAACCTCAGGGTGGGTTCCTAATGGGCATTAACAACAGAAATCAGAGATTAAATGAATAAAAATAGGGTTTTACCTATAGGGAGATGGTTTCCCTATGAAAGTTCTTCTTCCCCAAGGTTCCTTGACCCAAGCTCCTTGTTCTCCTTGCTTTGAAAGAGAAAAAATGGAATCCCTAGGGTTTGCTTCTGAGTTTTGGGGTGGGGAAAATAGCTCTTCTAATGGAGGCTAGGGTTTTCTTCCTTCATGAAGGAAAAGAGGGTTCCCTTTTATATTAAAACCAAGTTAGGGTTTCAATGCATAAGTTTAGGTAAAACTCCCTATGTTAGGTCATGTAGAACCTAATTAACTAAGGTTTAGTCAGTCTAGGGTTTGAGGTCCAACCTAAAATTTGAATTCTAGGGTTTCTCTAGAATTGGTTTTCAAATTTGGGTTTAGTCATTACGGTTTGTCCTAATGAGTTCTAGGGTTTAACCTAAAACCAAATATCATTTACAATATATAATTAGTTTATAAAACTCTGCTGATTAATTTAATACATAATTATTCCAATAGTAAAATTACACAAATGCCCTTATCTGGAAAATGTGGTAGTGACACTCTTTATGCACAAGTGTTGTTATACCATGATCGTTCAGGTGTCCAGTTACTCTTGATGCAATGCAATAGCTCGAACGCGGATAGCCGCTAAGCGAGGATGACTTATCTATATGAACGATTGTCGTTGGCAAAGCCATAAGGACCAATTTTAGTCAATGACAAAGATGGAATGAAAGAACATGAGGCGCTACAAACTATCCCGTCCGAAGTACATAAAGACTAAACATGAAGTTCCATCCGGATCAGATTGGCCTCAGTGCCCCAGTTCCCGCCCGTGGAACTGAGATCCGAATATCACCTTTTTCAAGTTGTCCGCAACATGCTGGTCAGGATCTTTTTAAATTCATAACTTGACACGATAATCCATGATTCTTGTTCTGAACCGAGCATTTTCTTCACGAGCTGTGATTCTTGATTTGTTTTTGACATGATTCTTATTTAGAGGTAAACTTGGTGTGATTATCATTCAGATGTAAACTTGACAGGATTCTTGATCAATGAACAACTTGCCTTGATGCATTCCCCTGGTGCGGGGACTGCCTTAGCGACCAAACGGTCCCTGGATACTTACAGGATTCAATTCCAGAGAAGGACTATTTGATAATCTTCTGGCTGACTCAATGCATGAACAATATGGGATAGTGTTACTTGTTTGTGGCATAAGTTTTGTATGGCAAACATTGAGTCATGAAAATACTATAAGTTAACATATAAGCAGGCAAGCATGTATTCATAAGCATTCACGTTAGCTCGGGCCCAAAGGTAAGCTGAGGAGTGAAACCGTAAAGGAACTTTCCGAGCGACATGATCTAGGGTCGTGCAGTATAAACAAGTGAACAATGCACTAAGAAGAGCAAATACATATCATTCTACTCGAGGCATAGCGGGGCCTTGTTGCACAAGGCAAATGTAGCATAGGAGGGTCTGATTATAAGCAAAGTTTTATTTCCATGTTCTAGCGTAAGCAATACAAGTTGGGATTATTCCCTTAGCTAGGTGCATTGTATTCTTATTAGCATGCAAGGGGGTGATTCACCTAGCGACTAGCATATATCGTTCCATCTTTTAAGTGTGCTGGGTAAGCAAAGACAAGTTCATCGTAGCCACCCACCTTTACGATGATTTGCCTCGGTCGAGTGATACTCCGAGCGAGCCTCTGAAAGCCTAAGCCAAACTCCTGAAGGGTCAAGTCTGAATATACTTTGCCTCAAACGAGTATTCTCTCCTGAAAAAAGTGGGTAAGGACGTTGCACTTTTGTCGTTTGAATCGGCAGTCCGCTTGAGCGGAACAGGGTGTTACATCATACACCACTCAGAAAAAGTCTCATCCTTGAGACTTCCTGAGGGCAAGACGTTCTATCGCGTTATCAAATCTATGCCAAGCGTAGCAATCGGTCCCCCTAAATCCATTTGGACACAATTCCCTATTCGATCCTTATGCCGTGTTGCGTGCATGCTGAGTTAGTCTCATTTGTGCCTTAGTACAGGATATGTTGCTTAATGTGGAGTATATTTCAATCCATCTTGATTAACGATCTAGGGCTGAGACAAACTTATACAAGTCGTTATACTTGTTCAGGTGGATATTCACTTGCACTAGCATTAAGATCAACATATTGCGAGTCTGGATCGTGCACATATTCGAAGCGTCCCTCAAACACATGCATGTCAACCAACTTATCGATAGCGAAGTCTTAGCACTCAAGTTTTATATTTCTTAAGTCTTGGATCATGCACACGTTCAAGGCGTCCCTCAAACAAATGCATTCATCTAAACATAGAGATAGTAAAATCAGACAAGCTACTTTGTAAAAAATCTTAAGGGTTCTCGTCTTATGATTCACAAGGATACTTCCGATAGGGTCAATCAAATTCCATATTATTTTCCATCCAACTCAATTCAAGCATTTTGTACTACCGTTAAGCACGATCTATTCGGGTCAAACATAGTGAACGTTATCGTTCCCAGTCTAACCATAAGTCTTGTTACCCCAGTTGTATAGCTTGTTCAAGCAATATGCTAAAGTCGGTAATAAAGGTTTATTCACTCGGCACAGGGTCATCTGCCTAATTTTTAGGTCAACTCACAAGGTCATAGGCACAAGTTTAAGCACGGGATTTATCGTGCAAATTTGTTGCACGATGCTCGCCCCAATTTCTATGGTCAAATCATTGTTCATTTGCACGGGGTAATCTACCCAAGCTTATTTCACTCAGATTTCTAAACGTCGAGCACATATTATTCTACTCTCAATAATATGTTCGTTTGTACGGGAGTTCGAGTTCGTTCAATTAAATCAACCATATATCCAAGTTGCAGGATAAGCCTAGCGATTTGTATAGTCTCTCTCTCCAAACATGTTTTGATAGAATCCCTATCCATTCTAAATCTAGTCTATTAAGCCAAGATTTAATTCTAACCCTTTATTCATAACTCCAGTTCGTTTAACCTGATTCATGTATCCGTTCAAGAAACCATCAAGCATGATTTATTTCAGGTTCTAGGTTAACTTGTCCGTAAAATATTTTTGACTCACTTGCATTCTAAATTCGTCTTATCGTGTCGAACCAAAAGTTAAGACAATCCATAAGTTGTCATGCTCCGGTCTCCCGCAAATTCGATCACCCTCGTTAGACGTGGGATCACTATGTCAACGCTTCTGCTGGATAATCATTCTAAACCGGGCGTAACACATGTACGGGCATAATGTTTTGCTCGCACAAGACAAGAATGTTTGAATGTTATGGTTATCTTCGACATGATCGAGACACCTTATATTTTTACCTTATTCCATCCAAGTTTTTATCCGTTCATGCAGTGATTATTATTTGTCTAACAAAATCATCCAACTTTAATATTACCGTTCGGTAAATCCATTCTCTACTTCTAACATTCCTCAAGCAACTAGTTTTGATATTTTCAAGCCCGAGTCTATTTCTATTTTTTTTTATTTGTCCCATTCATCGAGTTCGTTTGGAATAATCATCGAACGTGTTCCCTTGATTTTGATCATCCCCACCGTACGTGAAATTACCACGCCGGTGCTCCCATAGGATAACTGTTCTCATTGGGACTGATTTCGAGAGTTATCGTTTCGAACTAGATTTCGAGATCGTTCTTCCGAACTCCAAGCCAAATCCATTATCGCTTATCTCTTTCATCGAAACACAATATTTATTTTAGGCTAATTTCTATTTGAGAGATATTATATTCACGTTCAATCCATTCATTTCAATCCGTAATCGCTTGCAGAATTCTTCAATTTTCTAACAAGTTTTCTTAACCAAGATATCGATTTCCATTTTCGGGAATTCTAATTCGATATAAGCCTTATCGTTCTTTCAAGACATTCTGAATTCGTTCAGTCCGACTATCGCATGAGACCTAGGATCCATTTGGATATTTCTAAATGATCCATACACCACTCAGAATTGAGTCATCCAATCAAATCCATATTCGATTTGTATCTTCCGACACGAAATACCGTTCGAGCTATTTCTCAAAATCCAAGCACGATTCTCAATATTCGCCTAAGCGACAAATTCGAGAATGTTCTATAAGTTGGCATTCTAAGTCTGACTTGTCTTATTCCTGAACGATATCCAAATATCGTTTGTACTAGCTTGCACTAAAGGGTCTTGACGCACGATACTCTACACAACTTAGCCTAAAGGTTGTATGTAAAGCTAACCATTCGGACAATATTCAATTTTGTACTAACCAGTTGGGCAAATATGTATAGGCATTTCTGGTTCGCACATAAGTCGCTATTATAGTACGAGTCTTATTCCCAAAGGGTCTGATACAGGTTGGCACAAAGGTCAATCGTATTACAATCTCATACAAGCAATCATATCATTCACATGCACTTTTAAAAGTATTTAGACTCATTATTGGAATATTCTATTTGGGACATTGAGAGAGAGAGAGAGTGCACATAATCCACGAACGAGCTTTCAAAATTGAGAAAATTGAAACGAAGTCCAAAGGCGTATAGCCAAGCTCTGATACCAATCTATCAAAGCCCCGATCTCCCGTAAGCTAATCGGCCGTCCCCGCTAGGCGAGAATCACCGTGCCAGTGCTCCCGCGGGACGATCGCTTTGACCCATCTAGGCATGATGCCGCACGAGCGTGAGCCGCGTTCGTGTAAGGCCGTAGTTCATTGGCTGGCGATAAGAGGTCTAAGCCACAAAGTCGCACAAATTGTCCGAGTGTAGCACAATTTATAAACGCATAGACGATTTGGTAACAAGTTTACTGAGTTAACAATAGCAGAAGCATATAATAACACAAGTATAGAAGTTAAACAAACTCTTTATTGATAGTGAACAAGTGTTACAGGCGGCGTATAGCCAAAATTATAAGTCGCTCAAGCGTCTCTCTCTGAAACAGTAAAAGCGTGCCAATTGGCTACATGTATGGAAAGATGTACAAGTGATTTTCTAATATTATGTCTTGTATATGTGCTTCAGTTTCGGACACAGCGCTCCAAGGCACCAAAGTGAACTCCACGCCTTAGTACGCACGAAGGAGGCATCCGCACCGAACGAGGTTCTTCCTCACCCTGCAAAAAATCTGGGGGATTATCAGTACATGAATGCACTGGTGGGGAGGCTACTCGCCCGCTCGACAAATCCAAATATGTAATAAAGGTTCCATTCAACAACTATTATGTTATCTCTCTAGTTGCCTTACCATCAGTTTTATGGCAAGGATTTGAATAGCCTAACTCGTGTGGCAGTGTGCCGTATAATATTAAGAGGAAACACGAAGAGACTTACCAACTTACCAATTATCCTTCCCTGTGTTATGAACGAGACTATATTTCAGATGCATGAGTTATTTGAATGATCAAGTGTATTGAATAAAATGTTCAAGTGCTCTTTATGCACAAGTGTTGTTATACCATGATCGTTCAGGTGTTCAGTTACTCTCGATGCGATAGAATGGCTAGTACGCTGATAGCCGCTAAGCGAGGATAACTTATCTATATGGACGATTATCACTGGCAAAGCCATAAAGGACCAATTTTAGTCAATGAAGAGGATGGAATTTAACGAAAGAACATGAGGCACTACAAACCATCTTGTCCGATGTACATGAAGACTAAACATGAAGTTCCATCCGAATCGGATCGGCCCCGGTGCCCCGGTGACCGCCCGTGGAACTTAGATCCGAAGATCACCTTTTTCAAGTTGTCCGCGACATGCAGGTCATGGTCTTTCCAAATTCATAACTTGACATGATAATCCATGATTCTTGTTCTGAACCGAGCATTTGCTCCACGAACTGTGATTCTTGATTTGTTTTTGACATAATTCTCGTTCAGAGGTAATCTTGGTGTGATTATAATTTAGATCTAAACTTGATCGGATTCTTGATCAATGAACAACTTGGCTTGATGCAATCCCCTGGTGCGGGGACTGCCTTAGTGACCAAACGGTCCCGGGATACTTACAGGATTCAATTACACAGAAGGACTATTTGATAGTCTTCTGGCTGACTCAATGCATGAACAATACGGGATAGTGTTACTTGTTTGTGGCATAAGTTTTGTGTAGCAAACATTGAGTCAAGGAAATACTATAAGTTAACATATAAGCAAGCAAGCATGCATTCATAAGCATTCACGTTAGCTCGGGCCCGAAGGTTAGCCGAGGAGTGAAGCCATAAAGTGACTTCCCAAGTGACATGATCTAGGGTCGTGCAGTATAAACAAGTGAACAGTGCACTAAGAAGAGCATATACTATAAATACCCAAAAATTTTCAGAAATAAAAATATGAATTTATGGAATTTTTTTGTGATTTTTAACTAATTAAAATAAATGTTCTTTTAGACTAAATATTCTTGAGGATTTAATTAAATATTAAAATATTATGAAAATAATATTTTTTAGTGTAAAATAAATAATTAGACATAGTGTAATTTTTCTGGAATTTATTTGACCCAAAAACTATTTTTAAACAGCTAAAAACCATATTTTTAAATAAACCAGAATGAACCGAAATAAACCAACCTGAATCGAACCGGACCAACCCTAATTAAACCCACCCAACCCAGACCAACCCTAACGGGTCGGATTTGAACCCGACCCGTACCCACTAGACCCGACCCGTTAGTTACTGCAACAGTAACTAACCCAAAACCCTTCGTCTCCCCGATCCCCGACCTGCCGCCGCTTTGGTTCCCCGCCGCCTGTTCACCCGCAGTGCCGCTTCGCCTCCCCGATCGCTCACCTCCCCGACTGACCACCTCCCCACCGGCCGTCGTCTCCCCTCCCTCAACTGCCAATGGTCGCCGCTCCATTATAAAACCCCCATCGAACCCTAGCTCCTCTTTACCATCGACTCCTCAGCCCCCCCACTCCGGCCAATCCGACGCTTCCTCCGCCACCACCTCCGCCATCTCTCCACCACTCTTCTCTGGCAACCCCAACGAACCCCCTTCACCATCACAACCTCCACTATCCGCCATGGACCCTCGACCTCGAGCCACCATCACCAACCACCACCACTTCACCACCGCCACTACCACGTCTCCCCTCCGGCGACTCACCCCAAGCTCCCCCAGCGCCGTCGACTAGCAGCCAGAGCAGCCGTAGCAAGCCGAGTAGCACCGCCGCCACCACCGGCCGAGTACAGCGCCACCTCGCGTACGCGTAAATTCAGACGTTATCGACCCCTGTTCAGGTGAATATTTCTTACCTCGTCACCTCATTTTTTGAACGGTCTGTTGCGACACGTTCGCTGTGTAACCCTCTCGAACCTCGTACAATCGGTTCGAGTTATCGCATCCTGTGTCGATTGCAAATCGCGACGCAAAAACAAGAAAATCAACCCCAATTTCTGTAAATCAAAAATTGGCCCAAACTCACAAGTTCACGGTCGTTTAAATCCTAACCTATTTAATAATTCAGAAATTTGCTTCAACAGTAATTTAGACTATATAACCAAGTTTTTAAACCCTATTTTAGTTTAATTTATGCTGCTCTAGATTGTAAATTATTCGAGGGTAAAATTGACCAAAAAACTTGGTTATTTGAAACCAAAATTTTCTCAAACTGGGTGTGCCCTGCTAAATGAGGTGACTTGGTTATGTGTGAATTTTACCGACATGTGCGCATCGTTAATACAGATGTGTAGAATTTTGTGGAAGTTGATTTGGATGTATGTGCACACCGAAATTAACGCGTATCCGTTAAAATTGTCCCGTATAGGCCCTGTTCTGAAATTCATTGTAACTTTGTGTATGCTTGTTGTTTCGAAACATACTTGCGCTATCGGACTCGTAGCGATACGCTGGTCCTGTGACCCAAGTTTGGTTCGATTCTGAGAACGTTGACAAAATCTCGTATTGCGGGCCCCACGGCTCTACTTGACGGGCAATTTTGTGATCGGCTCATCGAAATCCAGTTTTGGGCATTCCGTTGGGTTCGTATCGTCGTTCTGGACTTGTAGACACTAAGTTTGACGAATTTGGAGGAATTTGTCTCTGGCACATTTTTTGTACGAAGTGGGCCACATGTGGACTCCGCTTTGACAAAAAACTGTCAAGTTTGCCCCTGTGTCCAAATTGGACTTATTGATAGGAAATACTAGCTATTTTATATCTTTTTAGAATGATGGTAGTATTTATTTCAGCATCCAGAGGAGTACCTGAAAATCCTGCTGTTACTAGAGCAACAGTTGGAATTCAAACCCCCAAGCAAGTGTACCTTGCCAATCTTGCAGTACTTATTTAATATTATTCCCTTAATTTATTTATATGATGTATCTGTTCAACCTAGGACCGTATGACATTGCTTAGCGTCTGAAAAAGATTCGGATGTCAACGCCGTACGCGGAGTTGTGTAATGTCACTAGAGATTGATATCGCGACCCTATATATCTTCGTGCTTGCATTATCAAGTACGTCATACCATAGGACACTTGACACTGTTCATGAGACAGAATCTTCCTAAGATATTCATGGTGATTCTGTATAGGTTATAAGATTCGTGACATAGATATTACATATGCATATCTATCATTATGACTCTGTCACGTCCCAGTCCCAAAATACGTAGGACTAGGAATACGTAACACGCCAGCATTATGTATACTGTCACGCCCCCAGTCCCAAAATACGTAGGACCAGACACATGTCATTGGCCAGCTGGTACGACTCCGTAGGGCTTTTTAATTTAATAGATCCGACGAAGTACACTTATGTTGTCCATGGTCAAGTGATCCAAGTAATAATCTATTTTCTAACATAAAACAACTAAAACTAAATCTTAATCCATGGTAATAATCTCAAAAAAGAACGATACGCATCATCAGTCTGCAGCCCAATAATATATCCGCTCGAATAAACCAAAATAATAACACAGGTCTATAAACATTAGGCTATAAAAGTAGAATAAAATAAAAAGTAGTACATGACTGTAATAGCTAGAAATGTAAAGATACCTGCAACGATGTCCACAGTCCACTATATCAAGCATCCTGCAAAACTGCACAAATAACCTGGAAGGGAACCAGGTCCTCAGAGGGACGTAACAAGATACAAAAATATATGCCATAAAGTAAATACTGTGAAAACTCAAGGGTGAACTAACCAGCTAAGTGAAATGCAAGTTGAGGACAACTTAGTGCGTAGAGAAAGTGTAGGCTAGACATATGCTGACGTAATTTGCCAATCATCGTGACTGACTAGTATATGACACATATGCCCCCAGAACATGGGCACTCTGCAATATAATAATATCCATCTCCGAGGAGCATGGTATCTGAAATAGTATAACGTCCAACGTTCTATAGAGTGTGGCATCTGCAAAATCACCAAGTAACGTCCAACACTCTAAAGAACGTGGTATCTGCATAAATATATACGCCCGTATCACTCCGTTGAGCGTGGTATCTGTATAAAGGAGGTAAGTGTCCCATACGCCTACTAGTCGTCCTCCCCGCCCAAATACAAATGTACAAGTCGTAAACGCGATGTGGACATCTCGTACTATAATGCAAGTCTCTAAAGAAATAAACAACTAAGCTAAATACCATCACACGTGCTGCTCACACCGATGGCCAGTCGAGTATGAAGCACGCGTCCCTACATGAACTCACTCTGTGACGTACAATGATACATGTCAAGGCCTGGGTAGTCAAACCGATAACTCCACAACTTTAGGTGGGTCCACTAGACACTAGGTCAGACACAAGTCCTAACATCAACGCCTTCGTTGACTGCACCCGAGTCTTTCTCGGACGCGCACAATTATATAATGTAAAAACAATAAATATGCAACTAAAATAATGACTGTATTTAAATAGTACAACAAGGCAAGGTATACTTGCCAGGATGCCAGGCGAAGATGCGAACACGAACTAGCTATGGAAGTAGCAGTACAACAATAAAAAATGGAGCTGATATCCCCGGATGCTGTCACTAATATCACCAACAGTCCCAGAATGAGTGAGATACTCAGAAACACAGATAAATACGTCCAATTTGGATACAAGGACAAAAAAGAAATTTTTTGTCAATACGGGGTCCACAAGTGGGCCCGTCTTGCACCAAAAAATATGCCAAAGACAAGGTTCTCCATATTCGTCAAACTTAGTGTCAACAAGTCCAAAACGATGATACGAACTTAACAGAATGTCCAAAACTGGATTCCGATGAACCGATCACAAAATTGACCATCAAGTGGAGCCGTGGTGTCACGACCCGCACCTGGAATTTGGGCATGAGTCGTGGGTACGTCCAGCCTACGCCGCAGCATCGGCGATAGAACGCTGTCTAGGTCTCAACATATAATATATCCTGTCAATAGACTCAACTCCGTATGGAGGACAATGATAAATAATCCACAGTTCTATGATATACTCAAACACAAGCTAATAGAAAATAATGGTACGATGAGAATAGAAAAGAGTTCTAATATAAACCAACCACAATAAGTCCAACTCAAATCTTGGATCTAGATGACCTCACAAAATCACAAAATAATAAATACAACTCAGTCTCAGTCTAGAACAATAATACAGAAGAAATAATCTAAGTATTGGCAGGTAAAATCTCCTCTAGGATAAGCAACTCCTCTGGGGTTTCTGGAGTAAAATCTCCCTCTAATCCTGGGCCGTAATGAGTGGGGCACAAGTTCTCCAGGTCCTCTGAAAAATATTATCCAGTCAGGATTGGAGCGAAGCACAAGCACTAACAACAGTTTCATTAAATTGACAAAGACTATAAACAGTGTAAGAAATACAAGATGGAAATAAATGCTGGAATGTAAAGTACTGGAGATGTAGAAATAGGTAATAGAGCATCTAGCAATGAACAATAGATAGTGAATGCTAGAACAAGTGAATCTGAATAAAATAGACATCTAGCTAAGTGTTTGAATTATCAGTTTATTATGTGATCGGCTTGGGACTTGATCAGGCTGGTTATATATAATTAACTATGATTCTTGTAGGTCAGGCTAACCATATGGTTAGCTATGATGCATGTAGTGGTCAGGTTAATCATATATAACAGCTATGATGCATGTAAATGGTCAGGCCGCACCCGACGTGAGAAGTGGGGTGAGCTATGATGCATGTAAAGGTTTGGATATGATCACATAATCTACTAATAGTTCTCCAACCCCCAGCTAGCACGATGGATTCCAGTCACGACTCCTCATGATGGTGATCTAGGGTGCTAACCCGTATATCCATAGTGTCGGAATCAAGTATGTAATACAATTGCATTATAGAAATAATCAACAAAGAAAACTGTCAGAGAATGTACTCGCCTGGTGTCCTGAGCAAGGTGTGAGGATCGATGTCCAAAGTGGGATCACAATGACCTATTTATGGAAATTCAATATCAAATAATGAATTAAAGGAATGAGCATGATTAACTAATTAAATACGAGGTTTCTAGATCAATTCTGAGGTTAACTAGGTCAACACTTGGTTATACTTGGTTTACTAGGGCTTATCTGGCAAATCTGGACAATACAAGACAGTACTAGCTATTACTACTAACTAGGTTAATATGGAGCTATACTAGATACTACCAATACATATAACTTACACAGGTATACATATATATCTCATAAACCAGTACTCCTAACAATTTACAACTAGCTAATTTAGTAAAAACTAGACCAACCAACCCAAAATCCTGAGACCCTGCTCTACCACACCGCCTCATGTCTACCCACATACCCTGTTGCATTTCCCTGCACTGTATTTCTGATAACAAAATACACTAGTCTAGAACTGACACTTACTACACAATTACATTCTGACACTTAAATACCTACACACAGATTTTACCTCAAAGAACTCACTGACAGTAACACTCACAGGCACACTGATAAACACTAGCTACTGATACACTAGTTCTCCCAGTAGATACACAGCACACACAGGTAATACTAGTTACTGATACATTAGAGAACTTACTGACCCCCTATACTTGTATACCTCCTATACTCCTCCTGTCCCAGCCTGTGTTCACTTGATCATACCAGCCTCACACACTCTCTTCCCCATCTCTGATACACACAGACACATAGGCTCACATAGGCATCCTCACTACACACTACACTCTCTAACTGATACACCAGCAAATCTGCACACACTGGTTTCTCAGTCACTGAAGGAGTACACAGCACCCTAATTCTGGATACACATTAGTTCATTCATTTACACACAATATCCACACACTGGTATACACTCTCTGATCCAGATACACATATACTGACACAGTACAAAACTGCACTGATATGGGTTCACTACACATACACAAGTTTTGGGATACTCAGACATATATATTTATACACCCACATCTGGATACTGATATACACAGGTTACTTCTCCCTGAGACACTGGCACAGGTTCACAGTATCTCACTGGACAGAATTTATACTCACACACACTGGCACATGGGTTCTCACACTGGGACTAACACACTGAGGCACACAACTAACATTGATATACACAAACAGGTACTCATTCTCATAGAATTCTCATTACACAGATACAAGGACACAGATACACACACACTGGGACCTGACCTAGACACTGAGACACAAGGGAAACCCGACTTAACACAGGAAATTCCTAAAAACACACACTGATGTTTAATCCTATGCACACAGATACTCACACCTATACATAATCTACTCACACACAAGTCAGTATACACAACCTTTACTGGGACTTTCATACTGATACACACAGTCACTTAAGTTCACTCTCACACACATACAGATAGGCACACTGGCACCCACATAGGGAATTGACACACTGTTATATACATATATAGATACATTAACACATAGGTTGCATACACAGAATAATCTGCACAGAATACTTATACACACAATATTTTGCTCACACATTTGTTTACATAGTGAAACACAAGTTCACTGATACCCAATCACTCCACAGTAATCCCCAATGCTCTCAACCTATCTATACACACACACATGCACAGAATCTCACTGATACATACACAGGCACTTACATATACTGCACACTGCTAGAATTTACACAGGTTGCTCGCAACCCGACCACACTAGAAATTTCCCAAATCACTGCACAGTCCAACCCGACTGTGCACTGGGAAGATCCCCCCACAGTCCATTTCTTCCCAAAACACACCACTCATTCGAACTATATGCAAATATGTGTGTATGTATATATATATATATATATCAAAATACACAATATCAGAAAGAATTAGATAGGCAAACCCCTGTGAGGCATTTCATCGAACACAAAAAAATGCAGAAAACGAATTTGCCTAGGAACACAAGAATTCTCAACAAAACCTTAAGAATCGAATCTAACTTACACGTTGGAGGATGAAATAGGTCTACTTGCAAACACCTAGGTTTAGGGTTCCTGAAATTAGGAAAAATCAACGTATGAACACAAAACCCTAGTTCCTCCTAAATCTCCATGTAGAAACCCTAAAATCGAAATCTAAACCTTAGGGTGGGTTCCTAAAGGGCATTAACAACAGAAATCAGAGATTAAATGAATAGAAATAGGGTTATACCTAGGGAGATGGCTTCTTCAATGGAGGTTCTTCTTCTCCAAGGCTTCTTGACCCAACTCCTGCTTCTCTTTGCTTTGGAGGAGGAAAAGGGATCTCCTAGGTCTGGATTCCAAAATCTGGAGGAGGAATTGGTTTCCTTGATGGAGGCTAGGGTTTCTCCTTTCTACATGAAGGAAGAGAGGGTTCCCTTTTATATTAAAACCAAGTTAGTGTTTCTAATGCATAGTTTAGGTTAAACTCCCTATGTTAGGTCATGTAGAACCTAATTAACTCAGGTTTAGGCCTTCTAGGATTTGAGGTCCAACCTAAAATTTGAATTCAAGGGTTTCTCTAGAATTGGTTTTCAAATTTGGGTTTAGTCATTAGGGTTGGTCCTAATGAGTTTTAGGGTTTGACCTATAACCAAATATTATTTACAATATATAATTAGTTTATAAACTCAATAGATTTATTAAACACATAATTATTCAAAATAGTGAATTTTCACCAATGCCCTCATCCAGAAATATGGTAGTGATAAGTCTACCCCCCTAAAAGAAATTTCGTCCTCGAAATTAGACTGAACTAGAACAAGAATGAAATCAGAAAAGGAAATATACCTCAAGGCTAGAAGAGATACGGGTATTGCTCGCGCATTTCGTCTTCTCTCTCCCAGGTCGACTCCCATGGAGAGTGATATCTCCATGCAACACGAACCAACGAAATAGTTTGGTTCCGCAACACCTTCTCTCTGCGGTCCAAGATCTCTACGGGCTGCTCGAGGTAGCTGAGCGTCGGACCAACCTCAATCCCCGAGTGGTAAAGTACGTGACTAGGGTCTGCCACGTACCATCTCAGCTGTGATATATGGAACACATCATGCACTCCCTCTAATGCAGGCGGCAAGTCCAGTCTATACGCCACTGCACCTACCCTCGCAAGAATGCCAAAGGGTCCGATGTAGCATGGGCTAAGCTTCCCGCCTCGACCAAAACAAATCGTTTCACGCGTCAGAGATATCCGTAAGAATACTAGATCGCTAACCTAAAACAAAACAGTCTCAACACGCAGTCTAAACAAATAACACAAACCAGAAAATAACAATCTATACCTGAAACTCAAGGGGTCTACGGTGGCTGTCGGCCCAATGCCGCTGTCTGTCCTGCGCCACTCGCAATCTGTCCCTGATGAGTTTCACCTTTTCTGCTGCATCCACGACCATTTCTGGTCCTAGTAAGGCTCTCTCTCCAACGTTGTCCCAAGATAACAGTGTACGATACCTCCGTCCATACAGAGCCTCAAATGGTGACATCTCGATGCTGGCCTGATAGCTGTTATTGTAAGCGAACTCTACCAGGTGCAGATGATCCTCCCAAGAACCTCCGAGATCTAGAACACAAGTACGTAGCATATCCTCGAGAGTCTGAATAGTCCGTTCAGACTGCCCGTCTGTCTGGGGGTGATATGCGGTACTGAACTTGAGCTGAGTGCCCAAGCTAGCCTGCAGACTCCTCCAAAAGTGGGAAGTAAAACTGCTATCCCGATCTGAGATGATGCTTACAGGAACTCCATGAAGTCTAACGATCTGTCGCACGTACATCTCTGCTAGCCTCTCTGTCGACGTGCCCACCTTGAAAGGTAAGAAATGGGCTGATTTAGTCAACCTGTCCATGATGACCCAAATCGCGTCCTTCCCTCCTGGAGAACGTGGAAGCCCTGAAATGAAATCCATGGTCACGTGCTCCCATTTCTATTCTGGAATCGATAAAGGTTGAAGCAAACCACCTGGCCTCTGTCGGTCTGCCTTTACCTGCTGGCACACTAAACACCGGGATACGAAGCGTGCTACCTCGTGCTTCATTCCATACCACCATACGTGCTACCTCAAGTCTCGATACATCTTATTGGCACCGGGATGCATCGAGTACTGAGAGCGGTGTGCCTTCTGTAAAACCTCCTCGTGCAACTCTCCGCTCGGCACACATATCCTCGTGCCGTGTCGTAAGGAACCATCCTCTGCGATAGTAAAGTCGTCCGACAATCCTGTCTGAACCTGTGCTCTGATACTCCTCAGAGCCTCATCATCATACTGCGCAGCTCTGATCCTGTCCATCAGCTCAGACTGTATCTGCAATCCCCATATCTGAATCTCAATACCGGAAACTAACACCTCAATCTCTAAGCTCTCCAAATCTGCCAACAAATGTCTATCTGTCGTCAAGTACATCGCCATCGGATACCTGCTCAAGGCATCGGCGACTACGTTGGCCTTCCCTGGGTGGTAATACAATGAGATGTCAAAGTCTTTTATCAACTCTAACCACCTCCTCTGCCTCATGTTTATCTCCTTCTGTATGAATACGTACTTCAAGCTCTTGTGATCTGTGAAGATCTCCACACGCTCTCCGTACAGGTAATGTTTCCACAGCTTTAGAGCGAAGATGACCGCTGCCAACTCCAAATCGTGGGTGGGGTAGTTCTCTTCATGAGGGTGTAACTGCCTGGAAGCATAGGGAATCACCTTTCCGTACTGCTGAAGAACACATCCCAGACCCTTACCTGAAGCATTACAGTAGATGGTGAAACCACCTGTCCCTGCTGGCAACGTTAAAACTGGAGCTGTCGTCAACCTCTTCTTCAGCTCATCAAATGCAGCCTGGCACTCCTCTGTCCAGACAAAATCCACATCCTTCCTAGTCAATCTGGTCATTGGCGCTACAATCCTGGAGAAGTCTTGTACAAACCTCCTGTAGTATCCTGCTAGCCCGAGAAAACTCCTGATCTCAGCTACCGAACTGGGGCTAGCCCACGACTTCACTGCCTCGATCTTCTGTGGGTTAACCGAGATTCCGTCACCCGATACCATATGCCCAAGAAATTCAACCTTGTAAAGGAAGAATTCACACTTAGAGAGTTTCCCGTACAGCTTCTCCCTCCTGAGAGTCTCTAAGACCAACCTCAGGTGCTCTTCGTGCTCCTCCGGGGTCTTGGAATACACAAGAATATCGTCGATGAACACCACTATGAACTTGTCAAGGTACTGGTGGAACACCTTGTTCATCAGGTTCATGAATACTGCCGGTGCATTGGTTAAACCAAATGGCATCACCATGAATTCAAACTGGCCGTATCTGGTCCGAAAAGCTGTCTTCGGCGTGTCCTCTCTTTTTACCTTCACCTGGTGATAGCCTGACCTCAAATCTATCTTTGAAAACACCCTCGCCCCACTCAACTGATCGGAGAGATCATCTATCCTCGACAGCGGGTACTTGTTCTTGATAGTGATATTGTTCAAAGATCTATAATCAATGCACATGCGCACCGTGCCGTCCTTCTTCGGTACGAACAATACCGGAGCTCCCCATGTTGATGAACTGGATTTGCTAAAACCTTTGTCCTGCAGCTCCTCAACTTGCTTCTTCAGTTCTACCAGCTCGCTGTTGTTGACTCTATAAACATGTTGTGAAATGGGCTCCGCTCCTGGAACCAAGTCTATAGAGAATTTAACATCTCTGTCTGGCGGCAAGCTTGGCAACTCCTCTAGAAATACATCCAGGAACTCCGCTATCAGAGGATGTGGCAACTCTTCTTCTTCCGCCCTGGCTCCACAAAATGTGCTCCTGCTCTGTTCTGCTGCTCCTCTGACAACCTCAAACTTTGGCTCTCCTGGTGGTCTAAATAATACTCTGCCTCTATAACAATCTATAGTAGCATGTTGCCTACTCAACCAGTCCATTTCGAGTACAATATCATACCCCGGAAGTGGCATGACGAGTAAGATCACGCTCAACTCTCGGCCTCCTACTGACACCCTCCGGTCCTTGTAGTGATCACGGACTAGGATAATGCCTCCACCAGTCACGATCTTGCAAGTCCTAGCTAATAGTTCTGTGTCTAAATGATGTCGAAGTGCATAAGATACAGACACAAAACTATGGGAAGCGCCAGAGTCGAATAAGGTAAATGTGGGAATACAATCGAGAAGAACCGAACCTGTGATCAAGTCTCCTGCTGGCTCGATCTCCTCGACTGCCATGGCGTACGCTCGCCCCTGGGGTACACCTCTCTACTGCTGGTGCTGGACAAACTTCTGATATTGCGGTGGAAGTGGTGCCCTCTGTTGTTGGCCTCCTGGTACGGTAGGTACCCTGTCTGGTCCTCTCTGGGCGGCTGCTCCACCCTGACCTGGACGAATGGTAGGGCAATCCCTCAGCTGGTGTGTCGTCGATCCGCAGGACAGACATGAGCCCAATCTCTTCCTGCAGATATCTCTAGTATGTCTTGTCTTTCCGCAGTACGCACACTGGATGGCGGGCTGAGTCTATCTCTATTGCTGCTGCTGGACCTGCCCTCGGGCTGGTGCCTGGTGCTGCTGCTGAAAGTGTGGACGCTTGCCCGGTCCCGTACTACTGTTTGCTCCTTCGGAACCATCGCGTCCCCTCTTGGGCCTGAGGCCCAAGTCGTCCTCGGCTATCTGGGCATCCATCAATATGCCCTCGTAGGTAGCTGTGCGACGTCCCGACGTGCGAGACTTGATCTCCATTGCCAGCCCCTTTCTAAACGTCCGGGCCCTGTCCCCCGGATCTCTAATCATCGATGGCGCAAAGCGGCTCAGGCGGGAAAACTCTGCGGCATTCTCGTCGACGGATGAGCTCCCCTGGACTAAGTTATGGAACTGACTCTCCAATGCTCCCAGGGCAACATCAGGAAAGAACTTCTCTTTGAAGAGCTCCTTGAAAGCTTCCCAAGTGAGTCCCCTTTCAAGGAGTCTCGGCTCTGTGCAAAACCACGTTAAGGCGATGTCGAACATCTGGCAGCCGGAGGCCTCGATCTGAAGAGCCTCCGGAAGCTACGCCAAGCGCAAGTTCCTCTCGATGTCCTCTAGCCAATCATCAGCGTAGAGTATCCCTTCTGTCCCCTTGAACTCCCGAGGCATCATCCTCTTGAAATTCACAATGGTGCCCGACCTCTGGTGGTGTTGATCAGGACGCTGCTGCTGCTGAGTAACTCTCTCCACAGCCTAGAGAGCCACCTGATGAGCATTCTCTATGTTCACCCTCATCATCTCTGTCTGGGCCTAGTGTGCCTCAGCCTGCACCCTCTGGGCCTCTGCCGACATCCTCTGGGCATCGACCATGCCCTGAATCAAAGTAAACATCTGTGCTCCATCGACGGGCACACCTCCTGGATGCTGAACTGGTGGTGGTGGTGGAGGTGGTGGAGGTGCCGTCGTAGCTATGGGGACCCTCTGAACAGGTGGTGGAGGACCCCTGAATGCTGCAGACACTCCCACATGTACAAGAGATGTAGGAGGTGCTGCGGATGTCTGTCCGGCAAGGCGAAAGGTGGCAGACCTCTTTGACTCTGCTGCTCCGGTTCTCCGGGATCTGGTTCTCGGCGGCATCCTGAAGACAAATCGAAGAATTTAATCAAGGCAATAGACACGATATCACCAAAGAAGGACAGTAATTTCTAAAGGAAAAATCATTAAGAGTAGTATTATAAGAATCAGAATTCCTAATTGTGATTGAGCATATCCTCGGCCTAAATCCCTATTTCCTAAAACAGGTTCATAGTAATACTCTAAGCGAGCACCACTACGATTTTGCTCTAATGCGAATCTAGGACCGACCTGCATGGGCCACCACTCAAAATGTGTCATGACCCGCACCCAGAATTTGGGCATGAGTCATGGGTACGTCCAGCCTACGCCGCAGCATCGGCGGTAGAACGCTGTCTAGGTCTCAACATATAATATATCCTGTCAATAGACTCAACTCCGTATGGAGGACAATGATAAATAATCCACAATTCTATGATATACTCAAACACAAGCTAATAGAAAATAATGGCACGATGAGAATAGAAAAGAGTTCTAATATAAACCAACCATAATAAGTCCAACTCAAATCTTGGGTCTAGATGACCTCACAAAATCACAAAATAATAAATACAACTCAGTCTCAGTCTAAAACAATAATACAGAAGAAATAATCTAAGTATTGGCAGGTAAAATCTCCTCTAGGATAGGCAACTCCTCTGGGGTTTCTGGAGTAAAATCTCCCTCTAATCCTGGGCCATAATGAGTGGGGCACAAGTTCTCCAGGTCCTCTGAAAAATGTTATCCAGTCAGGATTGGAGCGAAGCACAGCACTAACAGCAGTTTCATTAAATTGACAAAGACTATAAACAGTGTAAGAAATACAAGATGGAAATAAATACTGGAAATATAAAGTACTGGAGATGTAGAAATAGGTAATAGAGCATCTAGCAATGAACAATAGATAGTGAATGCTAGAACAAGTAAATCTGAATAAAATAGACATCTAGCTAAGTGTTTAAATTATCAGTTTATTATGTGATCGGCTTGGGACTTGATCAGGCTGGTTATATATGATTAACTATGATTCTTGTAGGTCAGGCTAACCATATGGTTAGCTATGATGCATGTAGTGGTCAGGTTAATCATATATAACAGCTATGATGCATGTAAATGGTCAGGCCGCACCCGACGTGAGAAGTGGGGTGAGCTATGATGCATGTAAAGGTTTGGATATGATCACATAATCTACTAATAGTTCCCCAACCCTCAGCTTGCACGATGGATTCCAGTCACGACTCCTGATGATGGGGATCTAGGGTACTAACCCGTGTATCCATAGTGTCAGAATCAAGTATGTAATACAACTGCATTATAGAAATAATCAACAATAAAAACTGTCAGAGAATGTACTCGCCTGGTGTCCTGAGCAAGGTGTGAGGATCGATGTCCAAAGTGGGATCACAATGACCTATTTATGGAAATTCAATGTCAAATAATGAATTAAAGGAATGAGCATGATTAACTAATTAAATACGAGGTTTCTAGATCAATTCTGAGGTTAACTAGGTCAACACTTGGTTATACTAGGTTTACTAGGGCTTATCTGGCCAATCTGGACAATACAAGACAGTACTAGCTATTACTACTAACTAGGTTAATATGGAGCTATACTAGATACTACCAATACATATAACTTACACAGGTATACATACATATCTCATAAACCAGTACTCCTAACAATTTACAACTAGCTAATTTAGTAAAAACTAGACCAACCAACCCAAAATCCTGAGACACTGCTCTACCACACTACCTCATGTCTACCCCCATACCCTGTTGCATTTCCCTGCACTGTATTTCTGATAACAAAATACACTAGTCTAGAACTGACACTTACTACACAATTACATTCTGACACTTAAATACCTACACACAGATTTTACCTCAAAGAACTCACTGACAGTAACACTCACAGGCACACTGATAAACACTAGCTACTGATACACTAGTTCTCCCAGTAGAGACACAGCACACACAGGTAATACTAGTTACTGATACATTAGAGAACTCACTGACCCCCTATACTTGTATACCTCCTATACTCCTCCTGTCCCTGCCTGTGTTCACTTGATCATACCAGCCTCACACACTCTCTTCCCCATCTCTGATACACACAGACACATAGGCTCACATAGGCATCCTCACTACACACTACACTCTCTAACTGATACACAAGCAAATCTGCACACACTGGTTTCTCAGTCACTAAAGGAGTACACAGCACCCTAATTCTGGATACACATTAGTTCATTCATTTAAACACAGTATCCACACACAGGTATACACTCTCTGACCCAGATACACATATACTGACACAGTACAAAACTGCACTGATATGGGTTCACTACACATACACAGGTTTTGGGATACTCACACATATATATTTACACACCCACATCTGGATACTGATATACACAGGTTACTTCTCCCTGAGACACTGATACAGGTTCACAGTATCTCACTAGACAGAATTTACACTCACACACACTGGCATATGGGTTCTCACACTGGGACTAACACACTGAGGCACACAACTAACATTGATATACACAAACAGGTACTCATTCTCACAGAATTCTCATTACACAGATACAAGGACACAGATACACACACACTGGGACCTAACCTAGACACTGAGACACAAGGGAAACCCGACTTAATACAAGAAATGCCTAAAAATACACACTGATGTTTAATCCTATGCACACAGATACTCACACCTATACATAATCCACTCACACACAAGTCAGTATACACAACCTTCACTGGGACTTTCATACTGATACACACAGTCACTTAAGTTCACTCTCACACACACATAGATAGGCACACTGGCACCCACACAGGGAATTGACACACTGTTATATACACATATAGATACATTAACACATAGGTTGCATACACAGAATAATCTGCACACAATACTGATACACACAGCATTTTGCTCACACATTTGTTTACACAGTGAAACACAAGTTCACTGATACCCAATCACTCTACAGTAATCCCCAATGCTCTCAACCTATCTATACACACACACATGCACAGAATCTCACTGATACATACACAGGTACTTACATACACTGCACACTGCTAGAATTTACACAGGTTGCTCGCAACCCGACCACACTGGAAATTTCCCAAATCGCTGCACAGTCCAACCCGACTGTGCGCAGGGAAGATCCCCCCACAGTCTATTTCTTCCCAAAACACACCACTCATTCGAACTATATGCATATATGTTTGTATGTATATATATATATATATATATATCAAAACACACAATATCAGAAAGAATTAGATAGGCAAACCCCTGTGAGGCATTTCATCGAACAAAAAAAAATGCAGAAAATGAATTTGCCTAGGAACACAAGAATTCTCAACAAAACCATAAGAATCGAATCTAACTTACACGTTGGAGGATGAAATAGGTCTACTTGTAAACACCTAGGTTTAGGGTTCCTGAAATTGGGAAAAATCAACGTATGAACACAAAACCCTAGTTCCTCCTAAATCTCCATGTAGAAACCGTAAAATCGAAATCTAAACCTCAGGGTGGGTTCCTAAAGGGCATTAACAACAGAAATCAGAGATTAAATGAATAGAAATAGGGTTTTACCTAGGGAGATGGCTTCTTCAATGGAGGTTCTTCTTCTCCAAGGCTTCTTGACCCAACTCCTGCTTCTCTTTGCTTTGGAGGAGGAAAAGGGATCTCCTAGGTCTGGATTCCGAAATCTGGAGAAGGAATTGGTTTCCTTGATGGAGGCTTGGGTTTCTCCTTTCTACATGAAGGAAGAGAGGGTTCCCTTTTATATTAAAACCAAGTTAGGGTTTCTAATGCATAGTTTAGGTTAAACCCCCTATGTTAGGTCATGTAGAACCTAATTAACTCAGGTTTAGGCCTTCTAGGGTTTGAGGTCCAACCTAAAATTTGAATTCTAGGGTTTCTCTAGAATTGGTTTTCAAATTTGGGTTTAGTCATTAGGGTTGGTCCTAATGAGTTTTAGGGTTTGACCTATAACCAAATATCATTTACAATATATAATTAGTTTATAAACTCAACAGATTTATTAAACACATAATTATTTAAAATAGTGAATTTACACCAATGCCCTCATTTGGAAATGTGGTAGTGACACGTGGGGCCCATGATACGAGATTTTATCAACGTTCTCATAATCGAACCAAACTTGGGGCACAGGACCAGCGTATCGCTACGAGTCCGATGGCGTAAGTTTCATTTCGAAACGATGAGCACACACGAAGTTACAACGAGTTCCAGCATAGGGCCGATATAGGGTGTCGTCGACGGATACACGTTGATTCTGGTATTCAAGCACATCCAAATCAACTTTCGCAAAATCCCACACGTCCGTATTGACAGTGCACACCTTTCGGTAAAATCGGTACGCGACGTGGATGCCCGGATTGACGGGACCTACTCCGTACCGGGGAATTTAAATATTTTAAAAACTATTTTTATTTGATTTTGGATCTTAATTAACAAACAATAAAAAATCAAAATAAATTATTCTAAATAAAGACTTTGAAAGAGGGTTACATGGAGAGTATACCAGAGAAGGCGTTTCAAGAATCGGTTGAGCGTGGAGGAAGAAATCTGCTCGTGAATCGGGGAGGTTGAACTCGGATTCCCGAACTCGGGTTCGAGTCGCGGTTCCTCGTGGCCGCAGGAAGGAGATATTTAGTCCCGATGTGGCTAGGGGACACTCGAAGGAGGCCGACAAGTGGGGGGGTGCCTGCGGTGGTCGGGGGTCGCCGGCGGCGCGGTGGCAGCGGCCAGGAAGGCAACGGCAGCGGCTACAGTTGCAGTTGGAGCAGCAACAACAGCAGTGGGTGGCAGTGGTTGCTGCTCCTCGAGGGGTTGGCTCCGGCGGTAGAGAAAGGTGGCGGTGGTCGTGGTGGCGAGGTGGCGGTAGTCGTAATGTCGGGGGAGAAGTGGAGGAGAAGTGATGATGATGATGGTGGTATTGGCGGTGATGGGGGTGGTGGAGACAACGGTGGTGGTGATGGTGGTTGGCGATGGTTGGAGGAGGCGGTTGAGGAGATGGCGAGGCGGGGTTGATGACGGTGGCGATGGCTCTGGGTTTGCAGCGGGGAGAAAGGGCAGCAGCGGTTTGAAGCAACGGCAGTGGTGGCTCTGCCGCAGGGGGGTTGGCTCGCCGGTGTTGGGGCGGTGCTCGATGGTGCTCAGGGTGCAGATGGCTGCGGGGGCCGACGATGGTGGTGGCTCCGGCAGTGGAGGGAGGTGGGGAATAGGGAAAAAGGGGAGTGGCGGCTAGATCTAGGGTTTGGGTTTAGGTTTATTTAGGAGAAAAAAATAAAGAAAAAAGGGAAGGAAAGGTTATTTATATATATGTGCAACTTGGGTTTAGGTTGACCAAGGTAAGTGGGCTTGGTCAACATCTCCTTGGGATGGGCCAAGGCTTGACAAGGGGATGTTTGGAGGGCTATAATTTGCATTATTTAAATATAAGGCTAGAGTTAAGTGGGGGCGATGTTGCGCGTTGCACATTCCAGAAATTATGGAAAAATACGCAGAAGGGAAAAGATGGGTTTCCTCATGTATTGTCCAATGGTGTACACCTCAATGCACTTTTGCATAAAAGTGCCAAAAAATTAAAAAATTACACAAAGACAGAAATTAGGTTTAAATTAATTAAAAATAAATGCGCACGGTGTTCTTGAATTAATTGTAAGTACCTGGGACTAAAATTAGGTGGGACACAAGTGTCATGGACGTAGAGGACTCAGAACAGAATATTATCATAAATTTTGTTGCACAAAACGGATCAAGATTGTGTCTCCAATTTTGGTTGGAACGCACAAGAATACAAAGTTGATTTTATTTGGATTTGAGAACGGACGTTTGTAACGAATATTGTGCGACTAAAATAAAGCACAAAGGAGGGTATTTATGAATTACACAAGGGTCGGAATGGAAGTCTGGCATGACTAGGAAAAGTGTGTGAAATTTGTTTGAAGTTAATAACTGGTGTAGTGCTCTAAATATTAAAGCAAGGGCAAGAAGGCGCACTAAGCGATATAAATATTGCACAATAATTATAAAACAGTGTGTATTAATTCTAACTGGCTCCAAATTAACCATAATCTTTCCATCTAAGCTAAGTAGGTCTAACTTTGGTCGATGGGGTTTACAATCTACCCAACTTATAAGAATTTTGTCCTCAAAATTTAAAATAACACATAATAAGCTATAACTCATCTAGCAATGCTACGGACATACCTAGGACCGTTGGAGTTGGCCTTTGCACTATCTGCTGGCTCTATTAACATACTTGGAATACTCCTGAACCTGGTGTTTGTTCGATCCGTACCTCGAACACTGTCCTAACCTTCTTCTACAACTCGTACGGTTAATATCTCAATATTCCTTCCTAGGTATAAGGTCATCATCCTATAGTATCCACAAGGGAATCAGGTGACTTAACTTCTTACAATTGCCTTTAGTAGCAACAAGTCTAATCTAGCTAGTCAGTCATACCTAGCCTAGAAGATCAACTCGAACAATTTCTAGTAGAAGTATATGTAATAAAATACACTCATTACATAGTACTAAGAATATATAGAAATTATATAATAAATATCTATTCAATCATTCTAAGTACCCTAGAATAAAATATAACCAATAATAATAAGAATGCTAATCTTGAAATTTATCAGCTAGGACAAATAGGACATAGGTTCCCATAATACCACCTTCTACTAAGAATTAGTTTCAGCAAGCTCATATCCTATTAGTCAAAAGTCTATATCTCTATCCCTAAACAGTTTATGTGTAATCCACAATACTCAGCTACCCCTTCATGTCAGACTTCTATCTTCTTTTTATACCCCATACTGACGTGTCAATATATAATCTAAGAGTCTAGTGGTAATTGTCTACCGATTGACTATTGAGTCGGTGTGTGACCTAAACCTGTATCTTGTTCCTTGAAATTCGTAGCACTTCGAGGCTGATCGGCAATTTTTACCTGTGCTAAATCCTCGAAACCCCAAAAGCATTATAATACTATAATTATTATCCCTCCAGTATATATAAAAAAATTTGTCCTCGGGTTACGTGACACCAATATATTTCTTATCCTTTGTTTCCTACACACCTTCATATCCTTCTAGTACGTTGATCTTGTTTTCAACTCTAAGCTCCGTCAAAGGTAAGATGTGAACCTCGCATCCCTGTCAGACGCTATAACTACTGGCATTCCATGCGGTCGCATGATCTCCCTTATATATATACCTGTTAAGACCTCTATATATAGTCAAACTCTAAAAGGTAAAGAGTGAGCGGACTTTGTATGTCGATCCACGATTGCCCATACCGTATTGAGATCACTGGGACTCCTCGGAAAGCCCGTAACGAAGTCCATATTAAAGTGCTCCTATTATCACTCAGGTATCGAGAGTGGATTAAAGTAAACCTGCAGACCTCTGATGCTCAGTCTTGACCTGTTGACACACCAGGCACTTTGCCAGAAAGTGGCTATTTTCCTCTTCATTCTATGCTACCATGAGTACTATCTTAAGATCTCTGTACATCTTGTACCTCCTGGATGAATAGAGCATGTTGAACTGTGCGCCACCGATATCAGCTCATGATGAAGTTCTCCGTTCGGAACATAGAGATGATCTCCCTATCTCAAAGTCCATCCTCGTGTATACGTAATCCTGTCTGCATCCCGGCCTCTGTTCTCTGTCGAAGCCTCTAGAATCTGGCTTATATTGGTAAGGCAGCCTTGATCTTCTCAACCAATATCGATTGTACCTGCTAACTTGACAACTGGCCGTCTGCTCCGGGCAATAATGACCTATTTATCTGACTGCTCTAGATCTCTCAACTGGTGTTACTGGGTAATCAAAAGAATGTCAGGGGTCTCCTGCTCAATGCATCAGCTACTACATTAGCTTTTTCTCGGATGGTACTGCAGCTCAATCTCAAAGTCTGTCATTATCTCGAGCCAATGTCCTTGTCTCCGGTTCAGGTACTTTTCTAAATTTAAAAAAAAAACTCAAGGTCAGGTACTTGTCACGAATCTCATCTTGTTGCCACTCTACCCTTTTTTATCCCGAACCTGAGGTTTCTTCTAGTTTACTCCATGCGTATCCTTCATCCAAACTATATGGATACCATCTAGTTTGTAACTGGTCGTTCATTATAGGTAGTTCACGATATCCAACTCAAGGCTAACATCTGTCAATACTCTTACCTTTAATCCAATTGTTCTATTCCAGATACTAGCTTCACTAATCAAATTATCAAAGGTGACAACACGAGACTAATAGTCACTGACGACCCAAATAAGTCAAGTACATCTAATATAATTTGAAAGCTACCTGTAGTACTCAGCTATCTCTTCATCCAAATATTGGGTCTACCAATCTGTGTCTAGCAATCTACCTATCTGTTTTAGCTTAGTTGTAATCATTATTGTCTAAAGGGTGAAAGAATTTCTAGGTCAGATATTATAAGTCACAAGGTAACTAGGGGGTAACCACTATGGTTTGCTACCTAAAGTGCTATTTCATACCCTACTTTTATTAGTATCCAATAATCTTCTTCTAGAGGTGAGTCTAAGATTCTATCTTGCCAAGTTCATCAGGTCATTCCTTGTATCACTACCATCAGACTATACCTACTTCCTTATATCATTGTCATGGGGCTACAACTAACCTTAGTATCTAGCTATGTCTTCTCCAAATTTATTCTAGTGCCTTAGAATCAAACAACCCTTCTAGCTTCTAATACTGACAGGTCACGGCTACCTTAAGTAAGGGTCTAGTTTATAAGTCTCTACTTATGTGTCTAATTCTTATGCCAACAGTCTATACTAGCTCTAGTAACAAGAAAGAACTTATCGATTCTTCTCTACCATCGTTAACCATCTACTAAATTATTCTATCAATTACGTCTTCTTCGTCTTGACGAGGATCTTCTCCTAGAGGAAATCATTGTACGCGAGCATTCATCTTCCCGAAATAAGGAAGATGAGAAACAATAATAATAATGTCGGCAGTAAATGAACGAATATAGTAATAAAGTCCAAGGGCGATAATCGAATACAAGAGGAGTTTAAAAAAAATTGGTTATGGATTGAGATCTTATTCACATTAATCCTAAGTTGCAGGCTCGTTCGGTACAGTAACGTAACCGAAACGATTTGCTCTGACCTGCATGGGCCACCACTAAAACCATGCCACGCCCCCAGTCCCAAAACATGTGGGACCAGACACATGGCATTGGCCAGCTGGTACGAATTCGTAGGGCCTTCCAATTTAATAGACCCGACGAAGTGCACTTACGCTGTCCATGGTCAAGTGATCCAAGTAATAATCTATTTTCTAACACACAACAACTAAAACTAAATCTCAATCCATGGTAAATAATCTCAAGAAAGAACGATACGCATCATCAGTCTGCAGCCCAGTAATACATTCGCTCGAATAGACCAAAATAATAATATAGGTCTATAAACACTAGGCTATAAAAGCAGAATAAAAATAAAAAGTAGTACATAACTGTAATAGCTAGAAATGTAAAGATACCTGCAACGATGTCCACAGTCCACTATATCAAGCATCTTATAAACTGCACAAATAACCTGGAAGCGAACCATGTTCTCAGAGGAACGTAACAAGGTACAAAAATATATGCCATAAAGTAAATACTGTGAAAACTCAAGGGTGAACTAACAAGCTAACTGAAATATAAGTTGAGGACAACTTAGTGTGTAGGAAAAGTGTAGGCTAGACATATGCTGACGTAATTTGCCAATCATCGTGACTGACTAGTCTATGCCATATATACCCCCAGAACATGGGCACTCTGTAATATAATAACGTCCATCTCCAAGGAGCATGGTATCTGAAATACTATAACGTCCAACGTTCTATAGAGTGTGGCATCTGCAAAATTACCAAGTAACATCTAACACTCTACAGAACGTGGTATCTGCATACATATATACGCCTGTATCACTCTGTTGGGCACAATATCTGTATAAAGGAGGTGGGTGTCCCATACGCCTACTAGTCGTCCTCCCCGCCCAAATACAAATGTACAAGTCGCAAACGTAACATGGACATCTCGTACTATAATGGAAGTCTCTAAAGAAATAAACAACTAAGCTAAGTACCGTCACACGTGCTGCTCACAACGATGGCTAGTCAAGTATGAAGCACGCGTCCCTACATAAAATTACTCTGTGACATGCAATGATACGTGTCAAGGCCTGGTGAGTCATACCGATAACTTCACAACTTTACGTGGGTCCACTAGACACTAGGTCAGACACAAGTCCTAACGTCAACGCCTTCGTTGACTGCACCCGAGTCTTTCTCGTACGCGCACAATTATATAATATAAAAACAATAAACATGCAACTAAAATAATGACTGAATTTAAATAGTACAACAAGTCAATGTATACTTGCCTGGAAGCCAGGCGAAGATGCGAACACGAACTAGCTATGGAAGTAGTAGTACAACAACGAAAACTGGAGCTGATATCTACGGATGCTGTCACAAATATCACCAACAGTCCCGGAATTAGTAAGATACTCAGAAAAACATATAAATATGTCTAATTTGGACACAGGAACAAAAATGCAATTTTTGGTCAATACGGGGTCCACAAGTGGGCCCGTCTTGTAACGAAAAATGTGCCAAAGACAAGGTTCTCCAAATTCGTCAAACTTAGTGTCAACAAGTTCAGAACGATGATACGAACCCAACAAAATGTCCAGAACCGGATTCCGAGGAACCGATCACAAAATCGCCCATCAAGTGGAGCCGTAGGGCCCACGATACGGGATTTTGTCAACGTTCTTAGAATTGAAACAAACTTGGGTCACAGGACCAGCGTATCGCTACGAGTCCGATGGCGCAAGTTTTGTTTCGAAACGACGAGCACACACGAAGTTACAATGAGTTCTAACACAGGGCCGATACGATGTGTCGTCGACAGATACACGTTGATTTCGGTGTGCACGCACATCCAAATCAACTTTCGTGAAATTCCACACGTCCGTATTGATAGTGCGCACCTTTCAGTAAAATCGGTACGCGACGTAGATGCCCAGATTGACGGGACCCACTCTGTACCGGGGAATTATAATATTTTAAAAACTGTTCTTATTCAATTTTGGATCTTAATTAACAAACAATAAAAGTCAAAATAAATTATTCTAAATGAAGACTTTGAAAGAGGGTTTCATGAAGAGTATACCAGAGAAGGCATTTCGAGAATCGGTTGAGCGTTGAGGGAGAAATCTGCTCGTGAATCGGGGAGGTTGAACTCGGATTCCCGAACTCGGGTTCAAGTCGCTGTTCCTCGCGTCCGCGGGAAGGAGATGTTCAGTCCCGGTGTGGTTCGGGGACACTCGAGGGAGGCCGGCCAGTGGGGGGTGCCCGCCGGTAGTCGGGGGTCGCCGGCGGTGCGGTGGCAGCGACCAAGACTACAACGGCAGCGGCTACAACATCAGTTGGAGCAATAACAACAGCAGTGGATGGCGGTGGCTGCTGCTCCTTGAGGGGGTTGGCTCCGGCGGTGGAGGGAGGTGGCGGTGGTGGTGGTGGTGATGTCGGGGGGAGGGAAGTGGAGGAGAAGTCAGTGATGATGATGATGGTGGTGTTGGCGGTGATGGGGGTGGTGGAGACAACGGTGGTGGTGATAGTGGTTGGAGGAGGCGGTCGAGGAGATGGCAAGGCGGGGTTGATGACGGTGGCGGTAGCTCTATGGTTGGAAGCAGGGAGAAAGGGAAGCACCGGTTTGAAGCAGCGGCGACGGTGGCTCAGGGTGCAGATGGTGGCGGGGGCCGACGATGGTGGTGGCACCGATGGTGGAGGGAGGTGGGGAACAGGGAAAAAGGGGGGTGGCGGCTAGATGTACGGTTTGGGTTTAGGTTTATTTAGGAGAAAAAAATAAAAGAAAAAGGGAAGGAAGGGTTTAGGTTTATCTAGATGTACGGCTAGATGTACGGTTTGGGTTTAGGTTTGGGTTGCCAAGGTAAGTGGGCTTGGTTAACATCTCCTTGGGATGGGCCAAGGCTTGACAAAGGGATGTTTGGAAGGCTATAATTTGCATTATTTAAATACAAGACTAGAGTTAATTGGGGGCAATGTTGCGCGTTGTCCATTCCAAAAATTATGGAAAATTTTGTATGAATGGGATAGATGGGTTTCCTCATGTATTGTCCAATGAGGTAGATACATCAATACACTTTTGCATAAAAGTGCCCAAAAATTAGAAATTTGCACAAAGACAGAAATTGGGTTTAAATTTATTAAAACTAAATGCGTACGGTGTTATTGAATTAATTGGAAGTACCTGGGGCTAAAATTAGGTGGGATACAAGTGTCATGGACGTAGAGAACTCAGAACAGAATATTATCATAAATTGGGTTGCACAAAACGGATCAAGATTGTGTCTCCAATTTCGATTGGAACGCACAAGAATGCAAAGTTGAATTTATTTGGATTTGAGAACGGACGTTTGTAACAAATATTGTGCGACTAAAATGAAGCACAAAGGAGGGTATTTATGAGTTTCACAAGGGTCAGAATGGAAGGCTGGAATGACTAGGAAAAGTGTATGAAATTTGTTTGCAGGTAATAACTGGTGTATTGCTCTAAATATCGAAGCAATGGCAAGAAGGCGCACTAAGCGATATAAATATTGCACAACAATTATAAAACACTGTGTATTAATTCTAACTGGCTCCAAATTAACCCTAATCTTTCCATCTAAGCTATGTAGGCCTAACTTTGGTCGAGAGGGTTTACATATATGAACTCCAATATATGGAAACCATACACACACATACGCTGTATTATAAATATCAAATCCACAAGTGGTAATATACTGTCAACAAGTCACAAAAAATCTATATCCCATCCCCAGCAGAAATAAAGAAATAGGAATAGATAATTGAATATCAAATATGAAGTCTCAAAGTATGATAGTGGGGTGGAAACAAATCTACTGTAAATCGACTATACTAAAAACTAGTAAATGAGTGAAGAGATCAAACTCTAATATAAGATAAATGTCAATAAAGAAAATAGCAACTTAAATATCCATCAGCTACGATGAATCAAAGGTACTCTGAAGATAAGACCTCCTGAGTCTGGTATGAAGCGTCAGGTCCGGTTCCGTACTCCTGTGGATAATCATGTCCGTCTATATCTGAAAAGGTACCAGGTCCTCAGAGGGACATAACAAGATACATTGAAACATGCAAATAAAGTACTAAAAATAAACATTAAATGGGTCGCCTAACCATCTATGTGAATGCAGTTTGAGAACAACTTTCCAACAAGTGGGCTATCTGGCAAAAAATGGGATTGGCATAATTCTCTTGGAGATTCAGGGGCCTACATATCATGACATCTTTTGAACCTCAGAGGCCGTAGGTAATATAGGGGTCATCATGACCGCGCATCTCCAGCGGAGCGTAAGGGTTACAAAAAAAAAAAAGTACAAAGGAGCCAAAATACCTTACTTGTTGTTCTCTCCACCCCATCCTCTAAGCATGTCACATCCATGACACGATAATACCTCTAAATAACTGCCAGGTCTTCTAGCATGCAAAGTTTCTATCGGTAGTTATCCCTATCCTTCGTACGACTGATACGTACCAGTGGCCAGCCGAGTACGCATGTCCGTGTCCTATATGAGAATCACACTCGTGTAATAACTGTGTCATGGCCAATGAAACATAAAATGCCTCTTGATAATGGGGTGGTCTCATAAACTAGGTCAACATGCATATATATATAATAAAAATAGAATACGACGCCACCTTCGTTGCACCCAAGTTATCCTTGAACGCACATTTTATATAGCAGTTTAAAATATATGAACTAAATTGACAAAAATAAAATACATACATCATATTAAATGTAAATCACAGTACAATGGCAAGGTATACTTGCCTGGCAAGCAATCTATAAAGTATAAGCGTCCCGATGTCAAGTACACAAAATTATTAACCAAGGCCTCCGAATAAACGTCTCCGGATGATGAAATAAATATCACCAACGTTCCCGAAATCAGCAAGATAGCTAGAAAACACTACCCTTTCATCCAATTTGGACACAGGGGTAAAACAGTAATTTTGGGTCAAAGTGGGGTCCACTTGTGGCCCACTTTGCACCAAAATACGTACCAGGGGTAAAGGTCTCTAAATGGGACAAATTATAGGTCAAACAAATTCTATATGTCAATACGAACTCAACGATATGTCCAATTTTGGATTCCGGTGAGCTGAACACAATTTTGCCCAAAAAGTCAACCGTACGCCCGCAAATAGGAGGCTTGGTCAACTATCTCGGAATCGCGTGAAACTTGGGTCACAGGACCAACATGATACCACGAATCCAATGGCGTAAGTTTCGTCACATTCTGACGAGCGTACACTAAATGGTGCAATATTTTACAAAAGTCGTAATTTGAGGACTTTTCACGGATACGAGTTGATTTCGACGCGCACACACGTCCAAATCAGTTTCCGCGAAAGCCCACACGTCAGGATATACCATACGTGCCTTTCGGTATAATTGGTGCACGACGGAGTGGTTCCGTTTGGCGGGGCATGCTCCGTATCACAAATTTTAAAGTTTTAGAAACAAGCTTTTTCCTGATTTTTATCCCAGTTTATTTCTACATATAACATAAAATAAAATAATATTATTAACAAAAATTGATCTCGGTTATATTGTCTTCATATAGCAAAAATAAAATTTAAGTTTGGATGTCTGTAGTGGAAGATATTGGTCTCTAAACATGGGTGGTCGCAACAGTTTTCTGCAGTGTAAGGATCGTGGTTTTTTCTCAACTTGGCGTCAATTTTTACCTAGTTAATAACGTTGTTCGATGGAAACTAATATACAGAGTTAAAAGGGGGATAGGTCATGAACATACCGGTGAAGATGGATCATAATTTGGTCGCAAGATGGAACGAAAAATAGCACGGGAAGTGGGGTACGTCGCTACAAATCTGCGCGGCCTGCTCACGGTTGACGCGGACGTGCGGCCTGCCGGCGGTGGCTGGACTGCGACGCGGTGCTGGAGGTCGGCGACGTCGGGTCAACGCAGGGTTAGAGGGAAGTGGCGATATTTTTTGGGTTAGGCTTTATAATGTAAGTATATATATAAAGGAAGCGGTGAGGGAGCTTTGCCTTGGCCGCGGGTTCGACTCGCGGGTGGGGGGATGAATTAGCAGCGGGTATTTTGGCTAGGGTGCTGTGGGTTAGGAATAGATAGGGGGGTTTAGTGATTTAGGATTCCTTTTTTTATATTTTCTTTTACTTATTCTATATACTTATATATATATATATATATATATATATATATATATATATGGTATACATATTCTAAAAAAAAAATTATTAGTATATTCTAAAATTCTCTCATCCTTCTACAAAGTTTATTAAATTAATAAAAAAATAAAAATAATAGTTTTTCCCATAAATTATAAATGCATCTTTACCTAATAATTAAATTCAATAAATTTATATTTTCTAAACACTACAAAATAATACAATTAAATTAAATGATTAATTAAATACTTTTAATATGTTTTAAAATTAGGGGTTTTACATTCTACCCAACTTATAAAAATTTTGTCCTCTAAATTAAAACTAAGCCACGATAGAATTGAACAAAGTAAATTCATACCTTGGTGTACGAACAGATATAAAAAACGTTTTAGTATGTCGTCCTCGCGCTCCCAAGTTCATTCTTCTGGCGCACAATGCTTCCATGCCACGCGGACCAAGGGAATAGACTGGTTCCTCAACACTTTCTCTCGACGATCAAGGATCCCCACGGGTTTCTTTTGGTATGACAAGCTCGGCCCAATGGTGATCTCAGAGTGGTCTAGAACATGACTGCTATCTGCCACATATCGCCTAAGTTATGACACGTGGAATACATCATGTACTCCCTTGAGCGAAGGTGGTAGTGCAAGTCGATACACCACTTCTCCCACTCTCTCTAGCACGTCAAATGGTCCAATATACCTTGGGCTCAACTTGCCTCGCCCTCCGAATCGAATGGTGCCTCTAGTAGGTGATATCCTCAAGAAGACATGATCGCCCTCTTTGAACTCCAAGGGACAACGATGAAGGCCCTGCCTCTTCCTGCCACTGTGCAGTAGCTCTCACCCTCACACACACACTACCTCATAAACACAGACACATACATACCATACCTACACATATACATCTAAACTAACTAACACTAGTATACATATAAACTTAGGAAACAACATAAAGAAATATATGATACCCATATAATAACCAAACTGACACTGAATTGATACTGTATTCAGGTCAAAAATCTTACACCCGATCCCCCCTTCAATACCCTGAGCACAACCACACACACACACCCCATGAAATTTAACCGAATTTCCCCCTCACAGTGACACTGTTGGCACAGTGCACATACTGACTGAGGGACCCGACCCCTCTGCCACACCTAGAACAAAATCCATAAACCTGTATATATACATATATACATTAATACATATACTTACATATATATATATATACATATATATATATATATATATATATACATATATATATATATATATATATATATATATATATATATATATCCAAATCACATGAACTAGGCAATATAAATAGGTATACTTCCTATTAGTTATTTTATCAAGCACCTAGTATGCATAACTCTAGGATACTCTTGATACACCATGAATCCCCATGCATAAACCCCAAATACACAACTAAACATCTACATATACTATATATATATATGTATATATATATATATATATCCTTGGATCACAAAACCCCAAATATACCTATGACACTATGGAGAATCATCATGAAACCAATAGAGGATCATGCTATCCCTAATAACAATTCCTAAACCAAGGGTGCGCTCCTTATGGCCAAACAAATGGTAGAAGCAGAAATTAAAAGAGGGTTTCCAGATTTTCACCTATTGGGAGATGGATTCCCAATGTGTCACGACCCGCACCCGATGTAGGGGCACAAGTCGAAAACAACGCCCAGCCTACGCCGCAGAATCGGCGGTAGAACGCTGTCTGGGTAATCTATCTAGCAATATAATAAACCACCAACAATTATAATATACTTAATCACAGAACTAAGATAGAAATGAGCACGAATCAGATGAAGAATAGAATAGTCACAATACAACTCGTACATCAATAAGTCTGAAAGAATAGCAAAATAAGCTGGAGACAAATCCAGTACAAAGAATACTAAGAAGCTACCAAACTAGGGTCAATTGTCTTAGTTGGGATAAGTCCCTCCTGAGCCAGGGTCTCAGACTGTAGACCCACAACATCCTGAGCTCCATAATGGGTAGGGAACCACTCCTTAGCGTCATCTGAAAAAATATATCCAGTCAGGAAAGGAGCAGAGTACATCTCTAACAGCAGTTCTAATCAATGATAAAAACTATGTAACAGTAAATAGATGTGAATATACAATATGTACAAGAGATACAAGAGATATATATACAATAAAAAAATACTGGAAATAATATAATAATGAGCAATATGTCAATGAGCAAGAATACTAATGTCTAAGTGTGTGAGTACTAGCTTTAACATGTGATCAGCTTGAGAACTTGATACAAGAGATACAAGATTTATGGCCTGGCTAATCATACGTGCGGTGTATGATTAACACTATTCAAGATACAAGATGGGAATGATCATAAATCTACACTACATACTCCCCACCCCCGACTGGTATAATTGATCCAACTATGGTACACTATGGCACAGGATTCCATAAGAAGATAGCTAGTCTCCCCGAGAATTAGTGTTTGTACATGTACAAGATATTTAATGAAACAAGACTTGCACAAGATACACCAAATACCAAGGAATAACATCTCATGATGAGATCCGGATATACCAATTCGTGTAACCATCGTATCAAGAAAACATGAATATCTACACTAGATACAATGAACATAGAGGATATCATAAATGAGAAACTATCAGAGAATGTACTCGCCTGAAGTCCAATGAATAGTCTCACAAATATCTGACACGGTGCCTCGAAGACCTAGATATGGAATACAACATAAATACAAGGTTTCAGAAAGAGAATAAGTTAAACTAGTCAACTTTCAGGTCAATAAGTCAATTCTAAGTCAAAAGTCAACTATGGTTAACTATGGTCAACTATGGTCAACTATAGTCAACTATGGTCAACTATCTATTTCTAGGTTGCACAAGTCTAACACAAAATATTGTGTCAAGATACTAAAGTCTAAGCCATAAAAACCATATCTTAAATGTTAGAATACCGTATCTCCGGATACGTAAATTCCAAGGTAACACATCACTATATATATATCAAACAATTATTTATAATAATATAGAATCACAATTACAACATTAATTATGTACCATGGTTTTGACCCAACTTGGTATCACAATATTAAATCAATTCTTGGTACCCAACTCAATACCTTGGGTATCCCCAATTACCTTGGTTCATCAAGGTAATTCCTAATACCTTGTTATATTAACTACCCGTATATATATAATACATATACTAAATATTATACATATAATAAAATTAGCAATTAAGAATACATCACATCAATATTAATACCAATATATATACATATATCTATCTATAAGTTTATAATCATATACATACACAATCTGCCAACTGTCGCTAAAAGCTGTGCTGAAAACCTGATATTCTAATACGTTGTCCTTATTATGACGGTTCTGACAGTCGCTGAAGCTACTGTCGCTGCTACTGCTAACTTTCACACTATTGCTGCTATTTTGGTGACGGTTTGTAGCCGTCACTGATCTGCTGTCGCTGCTACTGTCTATGTTTTCTGCTGTTGCTTCTATATTAATGTCAGCGGCTGCTATCATTAATGATGCTGCTACTGCTACAGCGGCTGCTGCTGCTGATTTAAGTGACAGCGGTTGTCACCAATGCCTCCGTCGCCAAAGCACTAAAATATATATATAAACATATATATATATATATATATATATATATATATATAACATATATATAACATATATATAACATATATATATATATATATATATATATATAACCCCATAATAAATATATATATCTATATATATAAATACCAATAAAACTATACATACACCCTCCTTATTATTATATACATAATTACTATATAGCAACAACACACACAAATAAACATATTTATAATTATACATATATGTATATATATATAATCATATAGCAACTATATATAATGTAATTATCCAATTAAGTTTACATATAATTATATACATGCTACAATATGTATATACTACACAATATCACCTAAAATCAACATAGTATCATATATTTTTGTATTGTTACAACCATATAGAATATATGTACCTAACAAACACATAAAATAATAATAACATATATATATATATATATATATATGTATATATTGTAACAACATATGTACATATTTACACATAATATATATACTATAACATATATATTTATACATGTAGAAGAATGGCTACATAATATATATACTCTTAGTACATACATAATACATAGATCTAGGATACAAGAAGCACAATTATATATACACTATAATATATATATATATATATATATATATATATATATATATATATATATATATGCACAAATACACTCTTCATGAATTAAGAGCACAAGAATTAGATCTACATATAATTACACAACATATGGAGAGTAACACACCGTATCCCAATAGATCTAGGATACGCATGTGACACGAGTCCACCACACATCCAATTGTACCCCAAAGGACACAAATAAGTCACATATATTATTTATGAATAATACGAAGAGTCAAATATAGATCTTCGTGTCCGTGTCAAAATATGACATGTACAAAGTCCCGTGTCGGAGAGAAAATCCCCCAAAACAACACATATCACCAAATTATTGGGATACGACATACACGTACCCAATTTTGGATACGACACTAGCCCCAAACACACAAGCACATGCCAAATTGATCTATAGGATCAATTGACACACACAACAATTGTCAATCTCAAAATTCCTCCAAAATTGACACAAAAAGTACCATAACTTTTTCAATAGGCCACCTATGAACACAAAACCAAATCCTATGGGTAGCCTATGCATATGGGTTGATTTGCCATGGTTAAATGTCATATTTAGAACCTAAATTAAGGGAAAAAATTGAATTATACCTATTGGGAGATAGATTCCCAATGAAACCTCCAATTGTGATAAAATTGCCTCCAAGTTGTAGATCCTTGCTCCTCTTTGTAGATCCTTGCTTTCTCCTTCTAGATCCTTGCTTCTCAAGTCTCTAATGGTGATTTGGGAAGAAATTAGAATGAAATTTGGTAGGAAAATGAAATGAGAATGAAGGAATTTGGTAGAGGAAAATTCTAGATCTAGTTTTAGAATGAAAAGAGGAGAGATAATTCCCCCTCCCCTTTATAAATAGGTCGGCCCCTATTTCCCCTCCCTCAAGCTATTATAAAATGTCCATTATACCCCTTGGGGCCTCTCATGAAGAAATAATTATGGAAGAAAGATTATATTCTAATAATTTAATTAATTTAATCTATCTCCTTAGCAATGGGCTTTCTAAATGGGCTAAGTTCTAACCAATTAATTCATGTTGGTCCATGGGTCTAAACTAACTAGTTAGGTCCACTAACACAAGTCCAAAATAAATAACTAACATCTAACAACAATTAAATAATACAACAAATAATTATTTATCATGCACAATATTAAATTAAATAGTAAATTACTAAAATACCCTTTTCTAGAAAATATGGTAGTGACAAGTCTACCTTCCTTAAAATAATTTTGTCCTCGAAATTCAAAAATAAAAACTACGGACAAAAAATAATAGAATAGAACTAAAGAATCATAACTAACTATGACAGAACATAACAATGAACAAAACATAACTAGGAAATAACATACCTCAAGGCACAAACAAATATGGATAACGTTCTCGTATTTCATCCTCTCTCTCCGAGGTAGGCTCCTCCGGAGAGTGATGCCTCCATGCGACGCGCACCAAATGAATAGTCTGGTTCCTCAGTTCTCTCTCTGATCCAGAATCTCAACTGGCTGCTCTGGATAGCTAAGAGTAGGGCCTACCTCAATCTCCGAGTAATCCAATACATGACTAGGATCTGCCACGTATCGTCTCAACTACGACACGTGAAACACATTGTGCACTCTCTCCAATGCATATGGCAAGTCTAGCCTATAAGCAACTGTACCGACCCTCTTTAGAATAGTAAAAGGTCCGATAAATCGTGGACTAAGCTTTCCGCCTCCACCGAAACGAATCGTGCCCCGTATCGGAGAAATCCTCAGAAACACCAAACCACCTGTAACACCCCGTTCCGTTCAAGCGGAGTACCGATTCAAACGGCAAAAGTGCAATGTCCCGACCCGCTTTGCTTAGGCGAGAATACTCGTTTGAGGCAAATGATACCCAGACTTGTCCCTACAGGAATTCAGCTTAGGCTTTCAGAGGCTCACTTGACATATCGCTCTACCGAGGCGAATCATCGCTAAGGTGGGTGGCTACGGTGAACTTGTCTTTGCTTATCTAGCACACATAAAACATAGAATATTTCATGCTAGTCGCTAGGTGAATCACCCCCTGCATGCTAATAAGAATCCAACGCACGTAGCTAAGAGAATAATCCCAACTTGTATTGCTTATGCTAGAACATAGAAAAGAAATATTGCTTATATATATGTTTAGACCCTCGCATGCTACCCTAGAACGTGTCGCTTGGGAAGTCCCTTACGATCTCACTCCTCGGCTTACCTTCGGGCCCGAGCTAACGTGAATGTTTGTGTTTATATAAATGCATGCTTTTCTGCTTGTATGTTGCCTTATTATCATCCAAACCCCGAAAGACTAACAATTAGTCGTTCCGTGCCTGAGTGAACCTGCAAGTATCCGGGACCGTTAGGTCACCAAGGCAATCTCCGCTCTAGGGGAAATGCAACAAGGCAAAAGTCATTCACTGAACAAATGAATCATGCAATACTGCTTGTCGTGTACTCGTATTGCCTCAACTGCATGAATTGTTAACTTAATAATCGTGTTCGATCATGGACAACTTGTGCACAAGGGTATAAGTTCTACGGACGGTCGCTGGGGTACTGGCACCGATCCGATCCGGGCGGAACTTCGTGTATAGTCATCGTGTTCGGACTGGATAGCTTGTAACGCATCGTGTGCTTATCGTGTGCTCATCGTGCGTTCTCGTTGCATACTATCCTTGTCCATGACTAGTCCATTATGGCAATCAAGTCAGTGATCACCTGTGGCATAATCATCGTGTGCGGATGGGATAACTTGCAACGCATTGTGTGTTCATCGTATGCTCTCGTTGCATGTTATCCTTGTCCATGACTATATCCACCTTGTGTATTTAAACTTGAACAATATAACAATACTCGTGTTTGCATATGCTATGCCTCCCGAAAGATTATACATGCCCGTGCTTGAATTAACAATGTTTGCCTTGGTCAGGGAAGGTAAAATAGTAAGTTGGTAAGTCTCATCGTGTTTCCTCTCATGTCGTACGGCGTACTGCCACACGAGTTAGGCTATTCAAATCTTGCATGAAACTTATCCCAAGGCAACTAGAAAGACAACTTAATAGTTGGTACAAGGAACCTATATTACGTGTTTGGATTTGTCGAGCGGGCGAATAGCCTCCCCACCAGTGCATTCAATGTACTGATAACCCACCAGATCATTTGCAGGGTACGAGAGTACCTCGTTCGGTGTGGATGCTTCCTTCGTGCATGCTAAGGCATGGAGATCACTCCAAAACAGCAGTGTGTCCGAAACTGAAGCACATATATAAGACATAATGTTAGAATATAGCCTGAACATCGCCTGTACAATCATTCCATAATTGTAGCCACTTGGTACGCTTTTATTATTTCAGAGAGAGAGGCTTGAGTGACTTGTAATCTCGGCTATACGCCGCATGTAACACTTGTTTATATTAATAAAAGAGCTTATTTTACTTCAACTTGTGTTAATAAATGCTTTCGCTATATTGTCAACTCAGTGAACTTGTTACCAATCGCCTATGCGTTCATGACTCCGGTACACTAGGATAATCAGTATGACTCTATAGCTTAGAACTCTTACCGTCAGCCAATGAACCATGGCCTTGTACGGGCGTGGCTCACGCTCGTGCGACATCACACCCGGATGGGTCAAAGCGATCGTTCCGCGGGAGCACTGGCTTGGTCATTCTCGCTGAGCGGGGACTGCCGATTTAGCCCGTGGGAGATCGGGGCGTGACACCACCCCCTAGAATAAAACACCACCTTAAGAACTTAATCTATAACAAACAACCAAGAACAAGCATAAAACAAAAATCTAAACTATACCTTGAACTCCAAAGGTCTCCGGTGGCTATCGGCCCAATGTCGGCGTCTGTCCTGCACTACTCTAAGTCTGTCTCTGATCAACTAAACCTTCTCTGCTGCATCCACAACCATCTCTGGCCCAAGCAAAACTCTCTCTCCAACATTGTCCCAAGATAAAGGAGTACAACACCTCTGACCGTACAGAGCTTCAAAAGGTGACATCTCTATACTAGCCTGGTAACTGTTGTTATAAGTAAACTCTACCAAATGGAGATGGTCCTTCCAAGAACCCCCGAAATCTAGTACACAAGTGTTTAATATATCCTTAAGAGTCTGAATAGTCGTCTCTGACTGCCCATCTATCTGGGGATGATATGCAGTACTGAACTTGAGCTGAGTGTAAAAACTCTCCTACAAACTCCTCTAGAAATGAGAAGTGAAACGACTATCCCGATCCGGGACTATGCTGATGGGAACTCCATGTATCCTAACGATCTGCTTGACATACATCTCTGCCAGCTTCTCCGTAGACAAACCTACCTTGAAAGGAAAAAAGTGGGCCAACTTGGTCAACCTATCAACGATGACCCAAATCGCATCTTTCCTCCTGGAGATCGTGGAAGTCCAGACACAAAATTCTTATTAATGTGCTCCCACTTCCACTCTGAAATGGGTAATGGCTGAAGTAAACCTCCTGGCCTCTGCCTCGCGGCTTTCACCTGCTGGCACACTAAGCATCTGGATACAAACTGTGCCACTTCCCTCTTCATGCCATACTACCACATACTCTCTCGCATATCCTGATACATCTTGTTGGCACCTGGATGCATGGAATACTGACAGCGATGCACTACCTGTAATACCTTCTCACGTAACTCTCTACTAGGCACACACAATCTATCTCCATGCCTCAAAGATCCATCCTCTATAATCGTGAAATCATCCTCCAATCCTGCTCTCACCAGAGCTCTGATACTCCTCGGAGATACATCCTCATACTGTGCTTCCATGATCATGTCCATCAAATCTGAATGTATCTGCAATCCCCACATCTGTATAGCACAACCAGGAATAATTACCTCAATGCCCAAGCTCTCCAAGTCCTCCAACAAATATCTATCCTGCGTCAAGAACATAGCTACCGGATACCTGCTCAAAGCATCGACAACTACATTAGCTTTTCCAGGATGATATTGCAAAGATATATCAAAATCCTTCATCAGTTTCAACCACCGACGCTGCCTCATGTTCAACTCCTTCTGTGTAAAAACGTACTTCAAGCTTTTGTGGTCTGTGAAGATCTCCATACGCTCTCCGTACAAATAATGTTTCCATAACTTCAGAGCAAAGATGACTGCTGCCAACTCCAAATCATGTGTAGGATAGTTCTTTTCATGAGGATGCAATTGCATGGATGCATAGGCAATCACTTTTCCATTCTACTGAAGAACACAACCCAACCCTTTCCCCGATGCATCACTATAAATAGTGAAACCTCCAGACCCTGATGGCAACATCAAAATAGGAGTAGACGTCAACCTCTTCTTCAACTCCTCAAAAGCAACTTGGCAATCCTCCGTCCAAACAAACTCCATATCCTTCCTTGTGAGTCTGGTCATCGGCTCGGCAATCCTTAAAAAATCTTGCACAAACGTCCTATAGTAGCCTGCCAATCCCAACAAACTCCTGATCTCTGCTACCGAACTCGGGGTCTTCTAAGATTCTATTGCTGCGATCTTCTTCGGATCCACAGAAATACCATCACCAGTCACAACATGCCCCAAGAAATCCACCTTGTCAAAGAAAAACTCACATTTGGACAACTTCCCATACAGCTTCTCCTTCCTCAGCACATCCAACACAATCCTCAAATGCTCCTTATGCTCCTCCGGTGTCTTCGAGTATATGAGTATGTCTTCGATGAAGACCACCACAAACTTGTCACGGTACTGGTGGAACACCTTGTTCATCAAGTTCATAAATACCGCCGGTGCATTAGTTAAACCAAACGGCATCACCATAAACTCGTACTGACCATACCGAGTTCTAAAAGCAGTCTTTGGTATGTCCTCCAGCTTTACCTTCACCTGATGGTAGCCTGATCTCAAATCTATCTTAGAAAATACCTTCGTACCACCTAACTGATCAAACAGATCATCAATCTGTGGCAACGGGTACTTATTCTTGATAGTGAGATTATTCAAAGCCCTGTAATCAATGCACATGCACACCGATCCATCCTTCTTCGATATTGTCTATTTTTTCTTTTAGTCGTTTAGCCACCGGCACTTGTTAGTCGTAGATCTGGATATTTAGTTTCCTTACATGATTATAATTAATTGGACTGCAGCTGATCATGTAATATAGTTTTTCAACTGTCAGCTTCTAATTTTGTATAGATAGTTTCTAAAATATTTTAATGGGACGATTGGGATGCCTTTCAGCTTTATCATACATGTTCTATGTTTTCTATTCTTGTTTGATTAATTGAGACAATAGATGTTATGTGTAACCCTAAGTGACTTGCTTGTAGTATACATCCACTTGTCTATTTACAACCGTGATTATCGTATAACGTATAATACCTTGTAAGGATAGCTGGTCATGTCTGTCTCCGTATTCATGATTGGGGCATGACAAGATTTTAGTGGTGGCCCATTCAGGTCTATTTTTTCAGACTTGTGGGATGTTATTGTCCTAGTAGTCTCAATCAAATATGTGCCTTTAAAATCTTGAATTCATTATTTTTGATGCCCTACTTGACTATCGAATCAATTGTTTCCTTGATCTTTCTCGTCATGTTTTTGATGTCTCTTGTCCTTTTCTTTAGGGCTTCTTCAGTTGCTGGAGCAGAAAATCTGGAAGGTCAGGGTCCCCATAGGCTGCAAGCGAGAGGCAACACCTGCTCTGAGTCAGGTCCGGGTTGAACCAGTGATTGAGTAAGTCAAGACAGTCGAACCAGTAGCAAATCATGTTGAACGACAGTCCTTAGAGATTCGAGTACATCCAACCGTAGCAGCGGTAGTTATGGTTATTTAGTGACATATTGGCTATTAGATGTCTTATTTAGAATGATAAAAATACGCACCCGGTTCAAAGGATGATGACCTGTGAAGTAGGTAATTCAAAAGAAGCAAAAAAATATGCCTAAGAAAAGCCTTGTTAAGATAGGAGACTGTTAGCTCTTCAAAAGCAGTAGCAGGAAGCCAAGCAATCATGAAAGAAGGAACATTGTGTACTTATACTCTCATCTAATTGGATCACTGATTCGATATTAATCATAGCATTGGGTGGGGAGGTCAATCACTACACATTTGTGCTACTATGGACTTTCCATTTTTGTGAGCCATTGATATCCGAATGAACCACGAGAATTATAACCCCTTATTTAGATGACCTCTAGCCTCCGAGGAGTGTTATACATGTATATTATTATTATTAAGATGGACTATAGCTTCGTGAGTGAGAGAGAAACTTCCCCCCCCTTTAATAGGCTGGCCTCCCCTTGCCCCTTCCTCAAGCCACTATGTAATGTCCATTATACCCCTTGGGGCCTCTCATGAAAAAATAATTAAGGAGGGAAGGTTCTAGTCTAATGGTTTAAATTAAATTAATCATCCTCCTAATTAATGGGCTTCTAGTTGGGCTAAATTCTAACATTTAATACATGCTGGTCCGTGAGTCTAAACTAAACTAGTTAGGTCCACTAACACAAGTCCAAACAATAAACTAACTTCTAAAAATAATAAAATATAACAATAAATAATTATTTAATGTCACTCCCTGGCCCCGAGGGCCGCCCGGACCACCGCTTTCCCCGCCGGGATGGACGCGAACCATCGTGCCTCGGCGCATTGGACGCGAATCACCACGCCTTCGCGCTTCCCGATGGGGCGCGCATGGCCCGTTTGATACCGGGAAATGATGCCGTACGAGCCTGGGATTGTGCCCGCACAAGGCAACATCGTTTAAGTTGTTTGGCTATCATAGCATCAATCGAGTAAGCAGCGGAGGGACATTGTTGCAATGCAATGCATTTATCTAACTCAGTATTCGGGACAAATCAAGGGACTGGGTTCTCTCTTTACAAAGGCATCATTCCATACATTATGCCCCTTTATACGATAGCAACTTGAGGCAATCGAAACCAGGATTCTGGGTCTTGGGGATTGAGGCACGCCTATTGCTCCCTCGGACGATCCAGTACCTGCAAGCAAGTAAACTGTTGGTGGATCAGCACTTTTATAAGTACTGGTGAGATAAAACAACTGAACAGAAGCAAGCATTCACTAAAACCAACACTAAGTAATCATATTATAAAATATTATATTACTAGTGATCTTTCTAGTTTTACCTATGTTCGTTACATAAAGCAGAAGAACGGAGTCATATTATATTATTTTGGAAACATCGTTTAAAATAGAGTTTCATATTCGATATAAGCAAGCAAGCAAGACAAGCTATTCATTCTGTTTCAGGGTGTGCGCAATGTGTCTTGTGAGACTCCAGGGACAAATGCACATCTAGACACACATGCATAACTTAGGGGCAGTCCATCTATCCAAGCCAACACAATAAACTAGCTATATGCAGTGCGGTCCCCGAGTAACTCAGGATCGGTAGCAGTTGGTCCAACATACCAATGGCTCATTTATCTGATGCTAATGGCAGCTGTGACTCATGGTTTCTTTTTACCATCTTTGTAGCAGCCGTGACACATGCAGTTCAGCTCTCCACCAATAGCCATTGTTCGACCGATGCGAATGCATAAAACACTGTCAAATAAACTCTAGTATACAGACGAGATGAACCATCAGACTATAATCTTTGTTGCGGCGGCAAGCCGCCTTTTCTTTAAAGACATTCAGGCACACGATATGGTTCTCTCGGAGCATAGGTGATAGTGAACATGTTCATGCAAACACATACTTTTAGACAAGTGTTTCATGGTCTCTTAGTTAAGCAGATATGTTCGTTTCAAAGACAAGCTAGGTAAGTTCGTTTATTAGCATGCAAGGCCGGTTCTACCATTCTCTTATGAAAACAAACAAGCAAAAACTCAAATTTATTAAGGCGTGCAAGAATCAGAGAACGAAGTTCTGCCCACTCACCTTAATATATAATGCCAACGCGGAGTAGGGCATTACATTTAACATCCATAATATTAAAATAAATATGAAATAACTAAAATACCCTTTCCTAGAAGTTATGGAAGTGACATAAATTAAAGAAAACTCCCTATGAATTATGGTTTGATAGAACTCCCTCTGTTTCCTACTTTATGATCTTTGGATGCAAATGTTTTATTCTTAATACCAAAGATAACTTAAGAAAATTTGACGAAAAGGCCGATGATCATCCGGTCATTGGCACCCGTTGGGTTTTCAAAATAAATTAAATGACAATGGTTTAGTTACATGTAACAAGGCTATACTCGTAGCTCAAGGATACAACAAAGAGGAAGGTATCGACTACGATAAAGCTTATGCCCTAGTTGCGCGTTTAGAATCCATTCACATGCTATGTGCATTTACATGTTTTCATAATTTCAAATTATTTCAAATAGATGTCAAAAGTGCATTTTTAATAGTTTCATAAAAGAAGAAGTTTTTGTAGATCAACCACCTAGATTCACTAATTTTAAAATCCTAATCATATTTTCAAGTTGAAGAAAGCCTTATATGGACTAAAATAAGCCCCTCGCGCTTGGTATGGCCACCTAAGCTCTTTTGTACTTAAAAAGGTTTTTTAAAATAAAAGGTTGACACTGCATTATTTTCTAAATTTTTGAATAATAATCTTTTGCTAGTTCAAATCTATGTTAAGGATATTATTTTTGATTCTACTGATGAATCTCTTTTTCAAGAATTTTCTAAGTGTATGTAGGGTGAGTTTGAGATGAGCATGATAGGGGAGTTGAAGTTCATCCTTGTACTACAAATCAAGCAAACCACAAATGGGACATTCACCAACAAAACCAAGTACAAAAAGGATATGCTAAAGAAGTTTGATCTGGAGTCAGCCAAGCCACTTGGAACTCCAATGGCAACCTCAACTAAGCTTGATGTAGATGAACAAGGCAAACTAGTCGACACAAGTAACTATCGAGGTTTGATCGATAGTTTATTATATTTAACTACTAGTCGCCCCGATATCATGTTTAGTGTTTGCATTTGTGTAAGATTCCAAGTTAACCCTAAGGAATCATATTCGTGTGCCGTTAAGCGTATCTTTCGATACCTCAAAAGCACTTCTTCTGTCGGTGTATGGTATCGCAAAACCATGTCCCTGGACCAAGTCGATTATTTGGATGCTGAGTTTGTCGGATGCAAAGTGGAAAAAAAAAGTTCTAGTGGTACATGTTATTTCCAAGGCAAAACTTTAGTCTCTTCGTTTAGCAAGAAATAAAATTATGTCGCATTATCAACTATTGAGGCTGAGTATATCGTTGTAGGACGTTGTTGTGCACAAATTTTATGGATGAAGCAAACCTTAGAAGACTATGACTTGCAATATTCACATATTCCCATTTACTATGACAACACTAGCACTATTAATTTGACTAAGAATCTTGTATGTCAGTCACGCACTCAGCATATTGAGATTCGACATCATTTTCTTAGAGATCATCAACAAAATAGAGACATTAATTTAGAATATGTCTACACAGAATAATAACTAGCTGGTATCTTTACTAAACCTTTAGCAGAAAATAGATTCAACTACTTACATCGAGAATTAGAAATTTTAGATATCAATAATATTAATTAATCTTATCTTGTTGAATTACTTCTAATATATAAAAATTGGTTTTGAGACTAGCTTATAAAGGGTGGTCAGTCACCATGGCTATGGCTAAAGCGAAATAAAACTTAAGAGACCCCAGGTGGACCTTCGCTAGCTGGGACAGTACCCCTATAGCTAAGCTGAAACAATCGAGGTATACGAAAAGTAATTCGTAAAATAATTTTTATTATATTTATTAAAATTTAAAATTAATATCTTATGATGATGAGTAGATATCTAGCTGTTATGTTTTAGTCTAGATATTTTTAGTTGATTTTTTACTTTATGTCTATGTATCTTGGAAATGTCTTCTATATTATAATTATTAGATTTTATTTATGCATTTCCAGTTATAGTTCTTTGTGTATAGTGAAACTGTTTCAGTTAGCTGTACTTAAAAGTTTATCTATTTAAGTTTTATTCTATTTACATGCATATTAACTTTTTTGCCTCGCTTAGCATTCATATTTAGCTACTGCATTTTTTAAAAAAAATGCTCTATTTTTTTGAAATATATGCAATCTATTTTTTTTCACTTGTCTGTCTTTTTTGTAAGTACATTTATGGGGGAGCTTCCTTCTCCTAGAAATTTTGCTAAATGACAACGGGGGAGAAAAAGTTATATCTGGTGACTTCAATTAATTGAGATAATACAATTGATTTTTAAATCAGTTCGATCAAGATGTTATATCGGTCAAGGTTTGTCAATGATCAAATAGGGAGATTGTTGGCCCATTGGTCATAGTCGAACCAATTTTGATAATCGATCTAACCTGGATTCGATATAAGCTACTGCGATACTTTTTAGATGTACTTCCACTACTGCAACATCAACTGTTTAGTGCTGCTTCCCGTCGTTGTGTCTGTTTTTATTTTTCTGTATGCAATATAATTTTTTATTTCATTGAGTCTAGGAATATACTGTACACCGCATCATATTGGCAATTAGGCTACCCTAAATTATTTTTAAAATAGCCTATCTTGAATAGCTAAGTTGGACCAAAAACTCAGCATAATTTATGTTCTGACCCAGAACTAAGGGAACAGAACACGGCCCGAGTTCGGCCCAAGTTCTGCCTTAGTGGATATTTTGTTCAGAAACTTGGTCTCTCTGTAGTTTCGGATACAAGGGCTATTTTCTGATATTTTGTAGACAAACTCTAGACAAGTTCTGGCCGAGTTCTGTCTAAACTCTCCTTTCAGTAATCCTATAAATAGAGAAAATATTTCATATTTGTAAACAATCAATTCACTTTCAATCTTCTCTTCTCTTCGGGTATGCGAGTTCTAAAAAGCCTTCATTCTCACATCCCAAGCCAGTTATAATTCTCTAGCCTAAATTGCCTGTACGGTATGGTCTAAAAGTTCAGAGGGTTATAATCAGAAGCTTATTTAGAAGTTCTCTACTTCACACTTGACGTCATCGAGCTCTTCGGATCAAAGCTCGTATCTGTAAGAAGTCGGCAAGCCTTCGGATCAAATCCTGTGTTCCATTCGTATAGTGGATTCCAACTGGGTGCTATAGTCCTCCCGCCGAGATTAGTCCTCATATTGAGGGATACCAGGATACATCGCTTTGTTTCTATTTGCCTTCTCACTCTTTACTTTACTTGTGCTTATACTGTGATAGTTGTGACATACCTGCAATACTATTGCTAGACTGTTGTTATAGCTGTGATAATTACTTATATCTGTGACACATATATAGCAGTCATGATACTTGTATAACATGGTAAAAATTATTTTTAATTGCTAAATTCCTTTGCATCTCTATTCAGCTCCTCTGTAGAGTATATTCTATTATATTTTGATACAACATAGGTGCAATATATATAGCAGTTGTCCACAGATTGGTGCAAATATGATATATAATGAGCAGGTTGGTATTATTTTATGTATCATATTTGGGTTTTAGAGTTTGGATGTGCAAGTGTATCATCAATCCAGTGTATTAGTGTACATGTGCACCTATTTAGGTGAGGGTATGTCACTACCATATTTCAAGATAAGGGTATTCTTGTTATTTAACATATTTTTTATTTAGTGATTAAATATTAATATATGTGCTAATAATGTGTTGTACTATTTAATTATTGGTTAGTGGGCTATCCTATTTTATATGGACTTGCCATTAGTGGACCCATTAGATTGTCATGATACATTGAGCCCACTATTGGGTTAGGCCCATTAGACCCATTTCCTTAATTAATAAGGAGATTAGATTAGTTTCATGTAGAATTAGAAGCTTCCTAATATAGTCCTCCCTGATTAAATCTCACGACTAACTAGTAGGGATATCATGGACATTGTACATTGCTTGGGAAGGGGGGAAAAGGGGCAGGCCGTTAGAGGGGAGTCTTTCTCTCTCTCTCTCCTCTAATTAGTTCATTGATTCTAGATCCCCAATTATCTTCTTCCCCAAATTGACTCATCCTTCCACCAAATTTACCCTAATTCACTCTCATTCCTTCTCAGTTTAATCATCTAAGAAGCATTGAAGCTTTGATTACAAGGAGCACTTGAAGGAAAAGAATTAACAAGGAGATTGTATCCTAATTGTGTTCATTGAGCATTTTATTAGGAATCCATCTTTCAATAGTTAAATTCTAAATTTTCTTATAATCTAGACTCTAATTCATGCATTTAACCATTAGAAAATATTCCTTGGCTTAGGGCTGCCCATAGAAACAAGACCTAAGTTCATAGGACCCCTATTAAGATTTCAACATGGTAATTTGTGCTCATATTGAGAAAATTCTGAGATTGATACTTCAAGTATGTGTTATGAGACTAATTAGATCTAATTAGACATTTATTGATGCTATGGGACCAGATACGTGTCCACAATTGGATACGAGTAGAGCGTATCGTAATATTTTGTTATACGATATGATACGTGGTTTATTTTGGATGATTTATGTTTATTCTCTTCAAATTCCTTTGTAGCAAGTTACTTTAGTTGTATTATGATGATTATGATATGTATGAATAGTAGTTGTGAAGAATTGGGAGTTTTGGTATCTCATTTGAATGTGTATCATAGAATTCCTATATTGCACTAGGTGTTTGTTATATTGTTCATTAGGTATTAGTATTATATATAATTTGTGTATACATATATATATATATATATATATATATATATATAGAATAAGGGAGGTGAGATGGCACCTCACTCTAAAAACAAGGGTGGCGGTGACGTAGCATAATCTCAACCACACATTTCATAATTGACAATTTGCATTTAACCCCCTCCCCTCGTTTGTGTGGTTGAGATTGTGCCACGTCACCGCCACCTTTGTTTTTAGGGTGAGGTGCCATCTCACCTCCCTTATTCTCTCTCTCTCTCTCTCTTTCTATATATATATATATATATATGAGCATATATCTATACTTATATATGTATGTTACTTGTTGTTGAGTGTGGTGGTGGTGATATGGATTTGATAAGAGTGAAGAGGAGAGAAGGTGTGTGTGTTAGTACAAGCAGTGAGTGCACTATATTCACTGTGCATTGTGTTAACTGTGTATGTGTGTGTGTGTGTGTGTGTGTGTGTGTGTGTGTCTGTGTGTGTATGTGATACTCATGTGAGTATCAATAGATAATTAGAGAGGGGTCGGGGTACTGTGCAGTATAAAGGCAAGTTGTGAGCAGTCACTTGCTGCTAAGCTACAAGGATGCAAATCAGTTGGAGAGTTATAGGTTTATGAGCATATGGTACACTGATACAGGCATTATATCAGTCAATAGAGGGCAACCACTGAGTTAGAGATTCATCAGTTAGCAGTGTATTAGATAGGGTTGTTGGTGTTCAGCTACATGTAGTAGAAGGGGGTTGGGTAGTGGCATATGTACAGCAGAGATGGGGGTATACTACACCAATAGGACAACGACAATAATAGCATTAGTTACAAGTATAGGGGTGTTTGGGTCTTGAGATGTCATGTCAATTAAGAGCATGATAGAAGTGTTAATAAAATGGATGATCAGGTTGGGAGCTTATTCATACAGCAATAGCTGTATCAGTTGTAGGGTTAATGGGTGGTCGGGTTTACCATTAGAATTAGGACTGTGGCAGCAATAGCTAGAGCAATAGGACTGTAACCTAAAGTTGTAGTAGCACCATAATAGCAATTAAGGTATTACAGAGTACAGTGAGAGCTTGATCTAATCTTAATAGATTGGAGTCATGTATCAGTATAATAGATATATAGGTATTAGTGTTTAAGCGCAAAGTTGAGTGAGTTAGTAACTTGTGATATTTGGTACCACACACTTGAGGGTTTTGAGAGAGGATGTATTTGTCGAAGGTATTTTTAGAATTCATGTGAGTATTTGAGATGTTAGAGAAGTTAATTTAATATCATATATTGATGATTATAAGTTATGATATAGGTATTAGTATATAAAATCTACAGATTGAGGTTATTAAGGTAATACTAGTGTATTCATATACCAAGGTATTTATTAGATACTAAGATTACTAATATAGTTAATAACTAGTACCTAGAGTACCTTAGCAATATAACTTGTTTCATTGATACCAACTAGATATGACCTCGCATCACCTAGTATTTGCTAGTATGGACTAGTAATCAACCTAGAAGCTAGGTATGGACCTAGAATCAAGGTAAACACATAGTTGAACCTAGTCTTGACCTAGAAAATCATATTAAGTGCATTTTAACTTATTTCTCATTAATTACACCAAGTGACAAGATATTTCCTATTTAGGTGAGTGTGACACCAGCTAGGATACCGAGTCATACTTGTTGCTAAGGACAATAGGCCAGTACATTCTCTGATAGTTTTCTTATTTGATAGTCTCTATGTTTTATGTATTTAGTTTTGAGATATTTGATTCCTAACACGATGGTTACACAGATTGGTATACGTGAATCTTGGTCATGAGATGTTATTATTGTGACGACTCAGTGATCACCGTATCATGCTCCATGATAACTCATTGATTACTGTGATATCTTAATGATTATATAGACCATGATCATAGTGCATGATATTATAGATCGTGTGGTGTCATATATGTGTTATAACTTGTCATATTTTGGATCCGTGTACTAGTCGGGGGTTGGAGAAGTATTAGTGGATAAGTGATCATACATTATAGCCCGTGATAGCTAGCAAATCATGCAACTCACGTATGATCATATTAGCTTCCCTTTATATATAGCCCGTGTTAGGCCCAAGCTGATCATATTATCTTAGTAATAGTTTATAGCATATTTACTATATTGTTTTCTTTATTCCAGTTTATTACATTGATGTTCGTCACCATATTGTTCTCAGATTATTTCTATTATTTACTATTATACTTCTTCTCGTGATATTTGTTAGTTCAGTTACATCCATCATTTATTTTTATTGCTATTGTTGTTTCATAGTTTCTGTCAATTATTGGAACTTCAATTGGGTTGCACTTCGATCCAATCCAGACTGGATATATTTTTCAGATGACTTATTAGAGGACTGATATCCTACGCACTATGGGCCACAGGAGGGCGAGCCAGTTTAGATAGCACCCGTAGAGCCTATTGAGATAGTACCAGCAGTCGATGAGACTTAGCTAGTTTATTTATGATATTGCATATGTCACTTAGACACTTTTAGCATGTATTATATTTGAAATCATTGAGTTTTGATTAGACTATTGGAGTTGTGATGTATTATGACTTTGTATTTCTTTTCTTACAATCCATATCATGCCATATCTTCCTCTAGTTTATTATTGTAATTGAGTATTATTTACCATTATTATATTATCATATTATCCTATATTTGGGATTTGAGATATCTTTGCAGGTACATTATATATATTGTTTGAGATATTTAGATAGTATTATTGACCTAAAAAATGTTCTATTGCCGATGCTACAGAGTAGGCTGGACGTACCCACATACTCGTACCCTTACACAGGGTGAGGGTCGTGACAGGGTAGATAGCCTAGACAATGATCGGATAATAGAAGGGTAGTTGGTTCAGTGCACTGTAGTACTGATATAGATTCAACAGCTATATTTGAAGGGGCATTCCATGCAGTAGTGTAGTGTGCAGTAGATGATGAGTGTCCCAGTAAAGGTAATGATTCAATGTTAGAGTGAGGCTTGGTACCAGTGAGGAATGTGTGTCTGTGCAAAGTCTTGGTACTTAGGGGCATGTGTAGAGCTCCTTAATGTAGTTGTAGAAGCACGAAAGTGCTAGGATATCAGTGGGGTACAGATTCAGTGATATCTGAATTCAGTTACCTCAATTTTGTGTTTGTCGAGATAGGTGTGATTGGTGCCATGTGTTCAGTAGTGAAAAGTGCAGTAGTACACTAGGTCTGGGTGGTTGTTTCCTGAGTAGTCAACTGATAAAGGGGGAGCATGGATATAAAGTGTACATGTTTGTCGTTTGGGTGTTGAGTGTGTTTAGTATTAATATAGATGAGTACCGATTGTATTATTGTGATACCAATTGGTATCATAACATGTGAGAAGTTAGTGTGTCGGTGAGTATAGTGTGAGTTAGTGTTGAGTATTAGTTAATAGTCAAGTAAGGTTTAGTGTTAATAACCAGTGGTATGGTATAGATAGCATATGTAGAGTATAAGTGCATTAGTGAATAACAAGGGTATGAGGGTATTGGTGTTATATGAGATGGTGGTACTATGTACCAATGGGTAGTATGGTATAGTCTATATACTAAGGAATTGAGTAGTATTAGAGATGTAAGGTATTAGTGTGGGATTAATAAGATAGCAAGTTGTACTAAGGTATTGGTGTTTAGTGACACAAAGTAGTGTGGTTATGAATAGCACTAAGTGTAGGTAAGTGCGTGTAAGGAATTTAGTTGGTCTAGGTAATGAATTTAGTTAAGATACTATATATGACACTAGTATATATATAAGATATTACAGGATATGATTTAGATAATAATAAATATAGCTAGTATTGGTATCTAGCATATCATAGCAATAGGTTACGACCTATAATTGACCTAGAAACCTAAAACAAGGATAGTTAAGCTTATTTATGATTCCAAAACTCATGTTTGACATGATAATTCGTATATAGGTCTTCGAGGCCCCGATTGTGATACTATTTGATATCTCAACACCAGATTTCAGGCAAATATATTCTTTGATAGTTTTCTTTATTTGGTAATTACTATGATACATGTATTTAGTAATGTTGTACCTGATTCTTGACACGATCGTACACGGATTAGTATATATATATTAGATCTTCAGTTATGAGATACAGTATTCATCATATTGATATTAGACATTGTTTATAGTATTTTTATTGACATTGATCATTATATCGTAATGTGTCATGGTTGGATCCATCGTACTAGTCGGGGTAGGAAAGTGCTATCTAGATATGTGATCAGAACCATTGGCAAGTAGTATAAATCATCATCTACTAGCTAATCATACACTTCACGTATGATTGAGCTAGCTTTTCCCTTATTGTAAATCATCGAATATTCCCAGCCGATCATAAATCTAACTAGTATTTTGGAATATTTAGTATAGTTGCAGTTCTTTCTTATTCAGTTCATACCCTGATGATTATGTTGTCTTACTCCTGTTACTTACTATTCATTACCTTCCCTGCCATGACTATAGTTTACTATTATCTATTTCTTATTACTGCCATACCATGATATCATTTTACAGCTTTCTCATCATGTATTACATGTACTATTACTATTTTATAGTGTTTGTCAAATAATTGAAACCGTTATTGGGTTGTACTCGTTCCATCTCAACTAGCTTTATTGTGCTCCACGTTCCAGGGTTCAGAGTGATGCTATGATCGAGACTACTTTTTTACTATAGACCTAGTGGTGACCTCTGATGAGATCTAGGCCAGTATTCCTCTATCTCAGTGCCATGTCTTAGTTTTATTTCCTTTATATTGTTATTGGATTATCTTCCTTGTTTATTTCTTCGTATATAATATTGTGATTGAGTACACTTATTTTGTTAGTTAAACTTGTATTGAACTTGAGGTATAGACAACATTATACCAATGATGCTGCAGCGTAGGCTGGACGTACCTACGTACTCGTGCCCCGATCATCCTAGTGTGGGTTATGACAATCGAGGTATCATTGACGCCAGTTTGGGGAAGTACCCGCTCTACAAGGTGTGATGTTATATTGCATAACGAGGATCTTAATGTCGAGAATTGTTTGGGGCTATCAGGTATGCCACAGTAAGCTTGGCAGATGGAGAGGAAAGGAGAGGTTGAACTCGTTTGTGCTTGCATAAGGGATGCGGTATATCAGTCTCTGTGATGCACCGACTAGTACAGTCAGTAACTCTGGATGTTGAGCAGGGCGAGACTGTACGGTCGTTGGAAAGGTAGATCGGCATGCCAATAGGTAACGAGGTCGACATTCCTTAGCCGAGTCATAATTATAGATGCCGATATCCTACGTACATTCCAAGAAGGAGTACACTGTCATGCCCCGATCAACTACAGGTAATCGGCCACCCCCCTTAAGCACGAATTACCGCGCTAGCGCATCCGTGGGATGATCTTTTCCATCTGGACGTAATATCGCACGAGTACGAGCTGTGCCCATGCAAGTCCATGATCCAAATAGACGATAAAATATCTAAGCCACAGAGTCACATAGATAGTCCGAATGCACCTAAAAAAAGAAATGAACAGGTGATTGGTAACAAGTTCACAGAGTTGTCAATAGTGGAAACATTGAATAACACAAGTATAAAAGTAAAATAAGCTCTTTATTGATATTGAACAAGTATTACAAGTGGCGCTAAGCCGAGATAATAAGTCGCTCAAGTCCTCTCTCCCTAAACAATTAGAGCGTGCCAAGTTGCAACATTTATGGAAAGATACATAGGCAATATTCTAACATTATGTCTTGTATATGTGCTTTAGCTCTAGACGCAATGCTCCAAGGCTCCAGAGCAGATTCCATGCCTTAGCATGCACGAAAGGAGTTTTCGCATCGAATGAGGTTCTTTCGCATGCTGCAAGCAATCTGATGGGTTATTAGTACATGAATGCACTAGTGGGGAGGCTTCTCGCCCGTTCGACAAATCCAAACATGTTATATAAGTTCCGTGCACCATCTATTAAGTTATCTTTCTAGTCTTATCTTAGGATCAGTTTTATGGCATAATAAAAAGCCTAACTCGTGTGGCAGTACGTTGTACGATATATAAGAGTAACACGGCGAGACTTACCAACTTACCATTTGTCCTTCCCTGACAAAGGCAAACCAAGTTAAATCAAGCACGAGCATATATAATAAAATTCAAGGGCAATAACATAAGCAAACACGAGTGTCGTGTGTGAGATTTTGTTTCAAGAGCATGAGTTATAAGGATTACTCAGGTGTGTTGCATTAGATTATCAGTTATTCAGATACAGTTATAGGTACAAGTGTGTTACACAGAACAGTGCTACAATGCAATAACTCCCACATGGGTTGCCGCAATCAAGTCAACTTAATCTTTATGACAAAAGCTCACCGGCATGACTTCCATAGTGGACGGTATTGTCTCAAGACGAAGATGGTGTGCAAGAAAAATATAATAAGGGCTGCATTGAACCCATCCCGTTGATAACAGACGACTGCCAGTTGGTTCCTTCTAGATCGGATCGGCCCCATTGCCCCGGCGATCATCCGCAAAACTGGATTCGAAAATCCACCTTGTGCACAAGTTGTCCGTGACCATACGTATCCTTAAGTTTCCAAGATTCTCTTAGGTACAGGTACAGTTACAGATTCATGTTCAGCCAGGATCTATCAGGTACAATATCGACTCCCCGAGTCGTTAGATTCAGTACAGGACGAGTATTAATTTTTAGTGATGTTGTGGTGTTATCTTGCTTAATTGTACATTGATGCAGTCCCCTAGTTTACGAAAAAACTTGACGACCTAACGGTCCTGAATACTTTTAATGTTCTATACTTAGCTCGGAACGATTATCTTGTTAGCCTTCCTGCCTCAACTGAGTGAATCACAGATAGTGAAGTACGATAATTTGTGGAGTGCATATAAGTAACTAGAATTTAAATGAGTCAAACGTGGTACCAATTACAATGTAATAAGGCAAGCATGCATTTGTTGGAAACATAAGCATAAGAAAATATATTGTATAGTCTACCTTAGAACATAATCCTTTATGTTTGCACAGGTCTAAGGGATAATACAAGGAGTGAAGCCGTACATGGGCATATCGAGCGACATAATCTATAAGGCAAGTAGTGTAAGCAAGTGAAGTAGTGCACTACGAAGTGTATAAAATGATATAATCTAGACATAGCGGGGTCTACTTGCACGAAGCTAAAGTAGTATGCGAGGGTCCAAGTTATATGCCAAGTTTTATTTCTATATTCTAACACAAGTAATACAAGATGGGATTATTCCCTTAGCTAGGTGCGTTGTATTTTTTATTAGCTTGCAAGGGGTGATTCACCTAGCAACTAGCATGCATCGTCCATATTTTAAGTGTGCTGGTTAAGCGAAGACATGTTCATCGTAGCCACCCACCTTAGCGATGATTTCCTCGGTCGAACGATACTCGGAGCGAGTCTTTGAAAGTCTAAGATGACTCATGAAGGGCCAAGTCTAGGAATCCTTTGCCTTAAACGAGTCTTCTCGCCGAGCAAAATGGGTCGGGTTGTAGCACTTGCGACGTTTCAATCGGTTTTCCACTTGAGCGGAACGGGTAATTACATTATACACCACTTAAAAAAAGTCTTATCCTCGAGACTTCTATCGAATCTATCTTAAATATAATTATCTGTACCACTAGATCCGTTCGAACATAATTTCCTACTCGTTCCTTATATCGTGTCACATGTATGCTAGGTCTGTCTCATTGAATGACTCTATCGTTCAATCCAAGCTCTGACTCGATCTCTACTATGCCTTTGTACGGAATATATATCGCTTAACGCGGGGTACGTCACAATCCATCTTGAATAATGATTTAAGGCTAAAGTAAACTTATCCAAATCGTTATACTCGTTCATACGAATCTAGCATATTCACTTGCACTAGCATTCGAGATCAGCATCTCACGAGTCTGGATCGTGCACATATTCAAAGCATCCCTCAAATATATACATGTCAACCAACTTAGCGATAGCGAAGTCTTTACATTGAAGTTTAACATATCATTGAGTCTTGGATCGTGCACAAGTTCTAGGCGTCCCTCAAACATATGCATTCAACCAAATTTAGCGATAGTGAAGTCGGACAAGCTACTTGAAAATCTTAAGGGTTCTCGTCTTATGAATCACAATGATACCTCTCATAGGGTCAATAAAATCTAAGTCATTTCTATTCCAACAAGAATCAAGAATTGCACTACAGTCAAGCATGATCTATCTAATTTAACCAACTAGCATCCATCCATTCGTGTCAAACACAACACACATTTTCCATTCCAAGTCTAACTCTAAATCTTGCTACCCAGTTCTATGGCTTTGCTCAAGCAATACTCTAAAGTCGGTTACACAAGTTTTTTCACTCGGCACAGGGTCGTCTGCCTAATTTCCTAGTCATCTCAAAAGGCCATAGGTACAAGTTAAGTCACATGATTCATCGTACAAATTCGTCACGTGATGCTCGCCCTAATTTCTAAGGTCAAACCTTTGTTCATTTGCACGGGATATTCTACCTAAGCTCGGTTTATTCTGATTTTTAAACATTGAGCATGGATCATCCTACTCACATTAACATGTTCGTTTGTAAAGGGTCGAATCCGTTCAGTTAAATCCAGGATATATCCAAGTTGCATGACAAGACTAGCAATTTGCATAGTCTATCTCCTCAACATATGTGAGAGAACCCATATATCCATTATAAGTCTTGACCACGAAGCCATGATTCAATATCAAATCATCGATCTTAATCATAAACTCTAACTTGTCCAACAAGATTCATGTATCCGTTCATGAAACTATCAAGCGTGACTTACTCCAGGTTCAAGATTAACTTATCCTTGAAATACTTTCGATTCACTTCCATTCTTAAATTTATCTTATCGTGTTGAACCACAACTCAAGAAGATCCATCAGTTGTCATGCTCTGGTCTCCCTCAAGTTCGATCATCCTCATTAGATATGAGATCACCCTGCCAACGCTTCTACTAGATAATCGTCCTTATCCGGACGTGACGCATATACGATCATAGAGTTATGCTCGTACAAGACAAGAATATCGAATGTTATGGTTATCATCTAAATGATTGAGACACCTTAGCTTTTTTACTTCGCTCAATCCAAGTTATATATGTTTATCCACCAAGTCATGTTTGTTCATACTGTGATCATAATTCGTCTAGCCAATCATCCAACTTCAATATTCTATTTGATAAATCCATAGTCTACTTCTAGCATTCCTCAAATAATTAAGTTCATATACTCAAGCCAAAGTCTATCTACTTTTTGATACATTCTATTTTATCGAGTTTGTTCGAATAATCATCGAACATATTTCCGTGAGTTCGATCATCCCTGTCGGACGTGAAATTATTACGCCGACGCTCCCGCGGGATAATCATTCTTGGTGGGACTGATTGTTGAATGTTATCATTCGAACTAGATTCAATATTGTTCTTCCAAACTCCAGATCAAATACGTTATCGCTTACCTTTTTCATCGAACGACAACTTTCTTTCTCGGGTTAACTTCTATCGAGCGATATTCTACTCAAGTTTCAATCCATTTGATTCAATTAGAATCGCTCGTACGATCTATCAAATTTCTACCAAGTTTTCTTGAGCAAGATATCTATTTTATTACCTTGAATCCCTATTCGATATAACCCTTCTCACTTGTTCAATACCTTCTCAATCGTTCAATCCAACTAACACACAAGACCTATGAATTCGTTTGAACATTTCCAAAATGATCCATACACCACTTGGGATTCGAATTATCCAATTAAATCCTCAATCGTGTTCGTATCACTAGCTAGCATATTCACCAAGTCGTTCCTTAGAATTTCTGTGCGATACCTAAGCATCGTTGATAAATCTTAGTCTCGTATATATTCGGTTGATAGTCATCCAAGTAACCCATATCTGATTTTTTATATTTGCCTTAGCGATAAACTGATAATATTTCTATTGGTTGTTATTCTAAGTCTGACTTATCTTTTTCTGAATGATATTCCATTCTCGCTTACAACTAGCTTGCACCAAAAAGGTTCTTGGCGCCTGATACTTAACACAACTTAGCCGAAAGACTGTGTGCATAGCTAACCGTATGAACAATATTCTACCTCGCACACTAACCAGCTGGGAAATCATGTATAGGTATTCGGTTTCCCTTACAACTTACAAATTCTAACACGAGTCTACTTTCAGAAAGTCTAATACAGGTCGGAACAAGGGTCTTTGCATTCCTATCCAGTTCAAGCAATCATATCAATCACATACAACTTTTAAAATTATTTAAACTCATTGTATGGAATATTCTGTTGGGACAATAAGAGAGAGTTTATGTACATAACCCATGAACAGGCTTTCGAAACTGAGAAAATTGATACGAAGTCCAAAGGTGTAATCCATGCTCTGATACCAATATGTCATGCCCCGATCTTCCGCAAGTAATCGACTATTCCCACAAGACACAAATTAATGCGCCAGCGCTCCCACGGGAAGATATTTTCCATTTGGACGTGATGCCACATGAGCACAAGCAGCGCCCGTGCAAGGCCATGATCCGAACAAGCAATAACATATCTAAGCCATAGAGTCGCACAGATAGTCCGAATAGGGAAGAAAAATAAACGCACAAGCGATTGGTAACAAGTTCACAGAGTCGTCAAAAGCAGAAGCATTAAATAACACAAGTACGGAAGTAAAATAAGCTTTTTATTAATATTGAACAAGTATTACAAGTGACGCTAGGCCAAGATTACAAGTCGCTCAAGTCCTCTCTTTCTAAACAATAAGAGCCTGCCAAGTGACTACATTTGTGGAATGATACATAGGCGATGTTCCAATATTATGTCTTATATATATGCTTCAGCTCCGGACGCAATGCACCAAGGCTCCAGAGCGGACTCCTTGCCTTAGCATGCACGAAGGGGGTTTATGCACCGAACGAGATTCTCTCGCACCCTGCAAGCAATCTGGTGGGTTATCAGTACATGAATACACTGGTAGGGAGGCTTCTCGTCCGCTCGATAAATCCAAACACGTTATATAGGTTTTGTGCACCATCTATTAAGTCATCTTTCTAGTCTTGCCTTAGGATCAGTTTTATGGCATAATAAAAAGCCTAACTCGTATGGTAGTGCACCGTACGATATATAAGAGTAACACGGAGTGACTTACCAACTTACCATTTGTTCTTCCCTGTCCAAGGCAAACCAAGCTAAACCAAGCACGAGCAGGGGCAATAGTAGAAGCAAACACAAGTGTCGTGAGTGAGATTCTATTTTAGGAGAACAAGTTATACAGATTACTCAGGTGTGTTGCATTAGATTCTCAGGTATTAAGATACAGTTAAAGGTACATGTGTGTTATACAGAATAGTCATCTACAATACAATAACTCCTATGTGGTTTACCGCAATCGAGTCAACTTAATCTATATGATAGAAGGTCACTAGCATGACTTTCATAGTGGACAGTGCAGTCTCGAGACGAAGATAGTGTACAAGCAAAATATAATATGGGCAGCATTGCATCTATTCCACCGATAATAGACAACTACCAGTTGGTTCCATTTAGTTCGTATCGACTCCAGTACCTCGACGACCATCCATGGAACTGGATTTGAAAACCTACCTTATGCACAAGTTGTCCGTGACCATGCATATCCTCAAGTTTTCCAGATTCTCGCAGGTACAAATATAGTTACATATTCAGGTCCAATCAAAATCTATCAGGTACGATATCGACTCCTTGAGCCGTCAGATTTAATATAGGACGAGTATTGATTTTCAAAGATATTGTGATATTATCTTGCTTAACTGTCCATTGATGCAATCCCCTAGTTCAGGAAATGTCTTGGTGACATAACGGTCCCGAATACTTTCAATGTTTTATACTTGGCTCGGAACGACTATCTTGATAGCATTCCTGGCTCAACTGAGTGAATCATAGATAGTGAAGTGCGATGATTAATAGCTTGCATATAACTGATAAGCATTAAAATGAGTCAAACGAGTACCAGTTATAATGTAATCAGGCAAGCATGCATTTGTTGGAAACATAAGCATAAGAAAATATATTGTAAAGTCTACCTTAGAACATAAGTCTTTACGTTTGTACATGTCTAAGGGGTAGTATAAGGAGTGAAGCCATACGGGACATATCGAGCGACATAATCTATAAGGCAAGTAGTGTAAACAAGTGAAACAGTGCACTACGGAGAGTATATAATGATCTACTCGAGGCATAGCGAGGTCTACTTGCACGAAGCTAAAGTAGTATGCAAAGGACAAAGTTATAAGCCAAGTTTCCTTTCCATGTTCTAACACAAGCAATACAAGATATAATTATTCTCTTAGCTAGGTGTGTTGTATTCTTTATTAGCATGCAATAGGTGATTCACCTAGTGACTAGCATGTATCATCCATATTTTAAGTGTGCTGGCTAAGCAAAGACAAGTTCATCGTAGCCATCCACCTTACCGATTGTAAACCCCTCGACCAAATTTTGTATTATTTAATTTAAATTGAGAGACTAGGATTAACTTGGATACAATTAGAATTAATGTGCAATAATTATGAGACTTAATACACCTCACCGTTGCTTTAATGTTTGGAGCGCTACACTAGTAGTTACCCTCAAACTAATTAATTACACATCTCCTAGACATGCCAGAATATCCATCTGATACTTGAGTAACTTCTAAATACTCAATATTATGCTTTATTTTAGATGCACAATATTCGGTAAAAACGTCCCTGTATAATTCTAATAAACCCAATTTCTCATAACTTCCCATGCACGTTTGAGATTGAGGTACAACCATAACCCAATTCCATATAACCCAAATTAGGGTATTAACCTATTCTGAGCCTGCTACGCCCATGACACCAGTGTCCCACACAATTTTAATTCCATGTGTCTTCAATTTATTTAAGAACGTCGTGCGCATTATTTTTAATTAAATTAAATTAGTGGCAATTTTACCCATAGTGAGACCCCACCAAGCCCATTTATACCCTTTTATGTGGACCAGCCCCCACCCCAAAGAGCCTTGGCTGGCCCAAGTCTCGAGATCAGCCCATAATTCTCCTCCTACATAAATATACACATTTCCCTATTAAAAACCCTAAAATCAAAAACTAACTCACCATCAAACCCTTGCCGAATCCCTTCATCCAAACGGGCACCCCTTCTCCCCCTACCCGATCGGACACCACCACCACCTCAGGCCGCCACCACCGCCGTCACCCAGGCCGCCTAACCTCCACTCCCATCCACCTTCATCATCAAACTACGCCGCCGCCATCAACCTCATCACAACCAACCCCGAGCACCCTTACCGAGCCGCCCGACTGCCCAAAGCCACCACCACCGCCTCCAGCACTATCCACCGACCCGCAATACCTCTTTCCCCCCCAACCAGTAGTGTCCCAGCCAGCCAAAGTCGCCACTGCCGTCGTTGCAAAGCCGCTGTTACAACTGCTGCAGTTGCTGCCGTGATCTATCGCCCTACGCCGGAGCTCCGCTGACCGCCGGCGAGCGTGCACGTCGACGAGCAGACCCCCCGTTCAGCCACGCCATGGTAAATACCTAAATTCCTCCCTTCTTCATGATATCGTCGCATAGTTGCGTAGAGTTGTGTCATCGTGTCGTCATGTTGTGTTATTACGTGGATACGAACTAGTTAATTTGAAACCGTATATGTGAATGTGTGTATGCTTCATCAGATTACATAATGATTAATAATTTAGTAATTAGTAAATGCCCTAATAATATGACTTGTTATTAGAGACTTGTAATTCACCAATAAAACCTAGACATCGACAAGTATGCTTAACATGGGAAATAAGGACATGTAATTGTACTAATTGTAATTAGTTTTATGACCCATGACATTAGTATTTTTCTGTCGTGAGGTACACGGTAATTGTGGACAGGATACGTGTGCACTTTAGCTACGTACACACGCGACTCTGTAGTCGACCAGCCGTGACCCTTGCGTCAGTACCTAAGAGCAGTGTCGTAGTTTGTTTATGTATTTCTTCAGTGTCTGATGCTTGATTCAGTGTCTGATGCTTGATTGCTATACTATATTGTGTGTTTAGGGTCACTGGACCAGCTAGGAGACACTGTAGGAGCAGGCTATTGGCATTCACATCTTGAGGACCCAGGCAAGATACCTTGCCATATTTACTGTTTAAATTAAATGATGCATATATTGTATGATATATTGTTGCTTTAATTCATATGACTGTGCGCGTCCGAGATTGACTCGGGTGCAGTCGACGGATGCGTCGATGAGTAGTATACTTGACCTAGTCACTAGCAGACTCACCACGTTAGGAGGATACTCTGATATCTTCCGAGACCTGACACTCTTACACATTTCACTGTGACAAATTTATAATGGGATACGTGTTCGCGTACTTGACTAGCAATCGGTGTGTGTGACATGCATCACGGTTAGTACGTAATTCAGGATTTTATATTAGTAGAGACTTGGCATATAGATACGTGGTATGCACGTCGAGTATTCGACTTGTGTATCTATATTGGGTGGAGAGGACACTAGTAGGCGTATGGGATACACACATTGGAATCCGTAGTATCCAGAGGAGCTACGGATCCAATGACTCCATTTATATTGCTGCCACATTCTTCGGAGCGATATGGACGATATACTACACTGCTGCCACGTTCATCGGAGCGATATGGACGATATACTATACTGCTATCACTATCTTCGGAGTGTTGGACGTTATATGCCTATGCCTACCCATGCATACCAAAGTTGTCCTCATATTGCATTCGCTTAGATGGTTAGCACACTCTTCATTTATTTTATTCAGTATTTGTATATATGACATACTTCTATGTATCTTATTACGTCCCTCTGAGGACATGGTATATTTCTAGATTTGGACAAGGCATATTACCCCACAGTGTATGGCCTAGTACAGGAGACGAAGTACGCTACCACAGAGGAGCTAGAGGTGCTACCGTCAGAGTTTCCGTGATCAGTTGGTAGGCCTTCTGCCTATGATTGGGAGCATCATTATCTAGTCAACAGATGCCCTAGTCATTACTCTTTTTGTCATGACCCGCACTCGAATTTTGGTGCACGAGTACGTGGGTACTTCCAGCCTACGCAGCAGCATCGACGGTAGAACGTTGTCTATGTCATGATACTATCTAAACAATCTCACACGAGATCCAACTCCATAAGGAGACACGGATAACACAATATAATATGAACAACAAACTCAATCACATAACTACAGCACGATAAGATATCGAAGAATAAATAAAATACAACACAAGTCTAAATAGAAATAATCTAACTAAATAATAATATCCAAGTCTCAACAAAGTATGCCGGAGACAAATCCGGTACCATAAACTGCTAAAAGAAACTAACTAGATAACTAGTGATCCCGGCTAAACCTTCCGGAATCACAACTGAACTACAAGATCCAAGTCTGCAGCTACTCTCCCTGTGGTCCATAAAATATCGGACACCGGTCCTCTAAGGCGCAGTCTGGAAAAATATTTTCAGTCAGGATGGAGCAAAGTACATCTCTAATAGTAGTTCTACATCAATGATATAAACTATGTAACAGTAAATAGATAGAAATATACAAGATGCATATACATGTAGGAGAGATATATAATAAAGGAAATACTGGAAATAAATGGTGAAAGGAACAAAATGTCAATGAACAAGAAAGCTATGACTAAGTGTGTGAGTACTAGCTTTAACATGTGATCGACTTGGGAACTTGTACATGAATAATGGCCTGGCTAGTCATACGTGCGGTATATGACCAACACTAACATGTGAACAAGACTTATACATGAAGGCTATGATCACATATCTATACTAAAATACTCTTTACCCCCCGACTGGTATAGTAGATCCAACCATGGTACGCTATGGTACGGGATTCCCTAGGAAGGTAGCAAGTCTTCCCTGGAATCAGTGTCTGTACATGCACAAGATAAATAATGATACAAGACTTGTACAAGATACACCATATACAAGGAATAACAATCCGTGTAACCATCGTGTCAAGAATATGGATATTTATACTAGATGCAATAAACATAGGGGATATCATAAATAAGAAACTATCAGAGAATGTACTCGCCTGGGGTTCTTAGCTGTCAATACCAATGTCCTGCTCCTGAAGTCTCGCAAGACGATCCAATAGTCCAACACACACATAATATAATACAATATTGCATCAGACATTACACTAACACACACGATAAAAACACAATAAACTCAGGGCTACGCTAGGTATGACACTGGTCAACTTGGGTCAAGTGTGTGTCTGATTTCACGGGTGTCGCGTCTGTAATTGCTTTACAAAACAGACAGTCAAAATGATACAGGGTTTGACAGTACGTCAGTGTACATATGGCAGTCAACTAACATTTATATGATCACAGGTCAATGTAACTACGGGGTATCCGTGGTTACACTTGGGTCATCTAGTACATAGACATATTATACATATCATTAACTAACATATACATTAATATCCATTTATTACAAATATAATAGATATATGTATATATATATACTTTAAATAGAACTAATACTTTGTATATATATAAACATATATTAGGGAGATATATACAATACGTATATATTTATATATACTAATTGAGAGATATACTAGATATATATATACCAAAATATGTTTAAACCTATACTAATACATGTACCATACATTTATACTAATTAGGTTCATATACGTTATGGATGTATATATATCAAAATACATAATAACCATATACGTATACTAATACTAATACGTACATACATAATAACATATACTATGTATATATATTTATACTAATTTGAGAATATACTATATATATATATATATATATATATATACCAATGGGTTCGTATGCCATATATATAAACACTTACTAAATACATATACTCATACGTACACACATACACCCAATCAAAATATGTATACGTGTACGTGTACGCAAGGGGAAGAACGTAAACTTGTGCGCGTGTACGAGATCGGCGATGGGGACGGTGTCTACGATGTTGAGGATGACGGTGACGACAACGAAGGCGACGAAGAAGATGACGACGAAGACGACGAAGACGAAGGTGACGATGATGGGTGGTGGTCCTGGTGGAGGGGGCTGGTGGTACGGGGTGGTCAAGAAGGAGGAGGCAGAGGGTGGTACTGGTGGTAAGGGGGGTGGTACTGGTGGTATAGGGTGGTGGTACTGGTGGTGAAGGAGACTGGTCGAGGTTCTGATGATGATGGTGGTGGTAGTTCTTATGATGATGGTGGTGGTGGTTCCGATAATGATGGTGGTGGTTCTGATGATGATGGTGGTGGTGATTCTGATGATGATGGTGGTCCTTCAGGTGCAGGGGGGTGCTCATGGCCGGAGGGGAAGAGGGAGGTCGGGAAGTAGAGGAGGGGTCGTGAACGGGGAAACGCGGGTGAGCTGCTGTGGAGGTGGCGTACAGGTAGAGTATGGTGGCGCGGGGAAGGTGTTACAGAGAAGGGGCTCCGTCGACTGGAGGCGGTGGAGAGGTTCGTGTTGCAGTAGTCGGAGAAGGAATAGTGGCCGGAGATTGGCCGGTGGGGCTGTGTTGAGCGGGTGGTCGAGAAGGAAGCTCGGCCGAGGTGCCGTGAGCCAGCCGGGGAAGGAAGCAGTAGCAACCGGGGATTGAGGGAGCTCGGCCGGGTTGAGCTTGACTGGTTCAGGGGTAGTTGCCGGAGTAGGGGGCCGACCGGGTTGGTTTAAACCAACAAAAAAAATAATAAAAGGTGAAGAGGAAGAAGAAGAAGGAAGAAGAGAATGGGAAAAATGCTACGGTTGTGTTTGTGAGGAGAGAGGAGAGACAAGGTGGGGGGTTTTCCAAGGTGTGGGGATTAGGGCCTGCTTGGGAAAGGGTGCATGAAGAGACATTATATAGGGGATGGTGAGTGGGAATGTGTGGTGATGATGCTCCCTATTTGAATGAATGGCCAGGATTCGACATGAGGAAATCATTCATACAAAGGAAAGGGGTTGGGGTGAGGTTGACTAGTCAATGGGTTAGGGTTTCTCTATTTGGTTTGAACCAATGGGATGTTGACACCTAATGCAACATTTTTAAATAAGCCCCCTTAAATTTGGGTATTTGTACAGACACATGAAATAACAAAAAATTGGTGGGGAAATGGTGTTTGTTGTTTTGTAGGATGAGGGGGTGTTGTGTATTTTGTATGGGCTTAATTAATAGGATATTTGGATTAAATTGGGGTTAAAATTGGATTAGTCAAAGTTGGTATCCCCAATTTAATTAGAAATAATTGTAAGCGGTGTTCTAAAATTAATTGAAGGTACATGGGGATAAAATTAAGTGGGACAGAAGTGTCATGAATGATGAAGACTCAGAACAGAATATTATCCTAATTTGGGTTGCTCAAAATCGATCGAGATTGTGTCTCCAATTTCAATTGGAACACACAACGATAAAAAGTTGGATTTTATTTTGAATTAAAATAAACGTCCGTAACGAATATTGTGCGACTAAAATGAAGCACAAGAGAGCATAATTATGAGTTACACAAAGGTCATAAAAGATGTAGGCTTGGGGTCAGTCTTGGACCCTTTAATTGGTCCGTCCAAACGGGTTGAGTTGGTGTCTCAAAATTGATGGCAACGACACTGGTGTGCGACATAAGATTAAATATTGGATTTCGGATACGGAAAGTTGTGCAATTAAATTAGAGCACAAAGGATTATGATTTTGAGTGACAAAAAAGTCCAGCGCCTAAGTTGGCATGTCAAATCTAGAATGCAATAACTTGTTGGAAATTATGGGCTAATATTAGGCTCCGAATATTGCAACAATGGTAGGGTGTAACAATCACGGTAATTAATTACAACCTCAAATAATTAAATCCTGAATAATACAAATTAAATTCATAATCCTATCATTCGGTCAGGTGTTCATCTAGTGGGCTTCTAGGTCAAGTCTACTAGCTCAAACATTAATGAATATTTTATATAATATAATATAAATACACATATCATGCAATTATTTAAATTAAATACACATAATACTTATAATAAACAAAAAGTCAAAAATATCCCATTTTCGAAACATGGTAGTGACAAGTCTACCCTCCTTAAAAGAACTTCGTCCTTGAAATTTAAAATTCTCAATAGTAGTATTTACTCATTATATATATATTATTTTCTATCCAAATTTAAATTCATCAAACCTATAATCATAAAGTAAATCCACATTGCTATTTCATAAAAAAAATTCAAAATTCTATAATTATCGTATTCCTGAAAATCTTTAAAATTAAAAATCATATTCCATTCTTATCAGAATCTCCTCCAAAATTTTAAGTTAAACTAAATACAAAATTTAATATCCAATCCTCTAATTTAATTCCAATCAATGCACATTTATGAAATTAAGAAATCTCATCTAAAAACACTAATCCATTAATCATCTTACTCCTCTAATTTGAGCCCAATCGATGCGTATTCATAAATTTAAATCCTCATCCCAAAATTTTGAATTTGACACTAATCCATTAGTGATCGTATTCCTCAAAAAAAAATTCTACATAATACTCAACTATGTAATACTTATGAAATCTTCAATACAATATTCAAATATAAGTTCATAACTTGCAATCCAATAAATATAACGATAACCCTCTTAAATTCCTCAAATGTTAATGACATTCAATCATACCACAATCTTCATAAAAATTAATGATCTAACAAAATTGTCAATTCTGCCATATTGAATTCTCAAATCTTTATTTAAATCAATGTTTATCCTCGAATTTTAAGCATGTTATCTCTCTTGTCAAGTCATAACTTCTTCATAAATCTTCACTATGGTCAAACCCCAATAATCATGGTCTAAGAAAATTCTACCTACAGTCATACAACATGCAATCAAGAGAAAACATATATAGTTATGGTCACTTTTGTCATAGTATTGCAGTCTCTGTCAGGGTATACTACTAACTATATTCTAACAAGAAAATCACGAATATAAGCTATGGTACTTAGGAATCAATCAATCAATCAAATAGAAAGGAACAAAAAGAAAGAAAAGAACAAAACCTGCTAACACGTCACCTGTAGTATCGGTCTCCTCGACCATCATCGCAAATGCTCCGCCCTGCTGGGGTGGCTTCCTCCGCGGGAGCTGAGCAATCTGCAGTTCCATAGGTGGCCTAACTGGATCTCTATAATTTGGAGCTGCGTGCTGAGCTAGAGGGCAATCCCTCATTCGGTGTCCTGCATCACTACAGCGGAAACAAAGTCCTAGCCTCAATCTACAGCTCTCCCAAAGCTGACCTGGCTTCTTACAGAATTGACAAGTCTGTTGATCCTGCTGAACATGAACTAGTGCCTGGTACTGCTGTTGATACTAAAATTTCCTCGACTGTTGCTGAATATGGGGACGCTTGGTCGGTCCTGCGCTACCATTCGTATCCCCAAAAATATTGTGACTCCTCTTAGGCCTGAGATCCAGATCCTCTTCTTTAATCTGGGCATCCATCAAGATATCCTCAAAGGTAGCGATACGACGATCAGAAGTGCGCGACCTAATCTCTCTTGTCAGCCCCTTTCTAAACTTTCGGGCTAGATCTCCTGGGTCCCGAATCATAGACGATGCAAAACGGCTCAATCGACAGAATTCTGCGGCGTACTCGTCGACTAACATGTTTCCTTGGACCAAGTCATGAAACTGACTTTCCAAAGTTCCCAAGGCCACGTCGGGAAAGAATTTCTCCTTGAAAAGCTCTTTGAAGGTCTCCCAAGTAAGTCCTTCGTCAGTGAGTCTCGGCTCCGTGCGATACCACGTGAGTGCGATATCGAACATCTGACTACAACGGCCTCTACCTACAAGCTCTCCGGAATCTGGGCCAATCACAGGCTCCTCTCTATATCCTCTAGCCATTCGTCAGCGTAGAGTATCCCTTCGATACCCTTGAACTCTCGAGGCATCATCCTCTTGAAGTCCACTATAGTGCCTGATCTCTATTGTTGCTGCTGGCCCAGAAACTGCTGGTATTGTGCTACTCTCTCCACAGCTTAGAGAGCCACCTGATGAGCATTCTCCATGCTCTCTCTCATCAGCTCGGTTTGTGCTTAGTGCACCTCTGCTTGCACCCTCTGAGCCTCAGCTTGAACTCGCTGAGCGTCTACCATGCCCTGGATCAAAGTAAACACCTGTGTCCCATCAATGGGCACACCTCCGAAAATCGAAGTCGGTGGAGGTGGAAGGTTGTCTGCCATAGCTGGGGCAATCCTCTGAACAGGTAGGGGAGGAGGAACTCCAGATGTTTGTCTATCCGGTGGAGAGGTAGCAAACCCCTTTAAAGCTGATGCTCCCACTCTCATAGATCTTGTCTTCGGCGGTATTCTGAAGACAGATCCAAAAGAATCAATTAAGGTAATATATGTGATATCATTAAGGAAGGATAGTAAAATTCTAAGAAAGCAACATTCAGAAGGAAAAATAAGGATAACAAGATAAATAGATTAGAAATAATCCTAGTTGTGATTGAGTATTTGCTCTCATCCTAGTATGCTATATCCTATATCCTATCGCAGGCACGCAGTAGTACAACTTAGATGTCACACTACCACGACATCGCTCTAATTGCAAAGTCTGACCTGCATGGGCCGCCACTAAAACTTTTTATCTGTCATTCAGTACTTTATTATCTTCCTAGTAGTAGTTTTTTTTCCACGAGACTTTCTTGGTTGTACTATGATATTTTGAGACTGGCGTTTATCTTCCAACATTTATTATTAGTACATTCTTGCTGTTTATATTGTGGATGAGATTATATTACCTGTTGTTGATTTATATCGGACATGTTAGTATTTAGGACAACGTAGCACTCTTTGTTAGGATCCATTAAATTGGGATATCCTCAGAGACGTGACAACTGGCTATTTTCACGTGGCCTGGCCCCGTGTATCTTTGGGACTGGGGCGTGACATTGTTTTATTGGTGGCCCATGCAGGTCTTCTTTATCGCTTGTGGTATGGTAACATGCCCAGCGAGCCTGCAATAGGATATAAATTTTTAGGTCTTATCCACTTTGATTGTGCCTTTGAACTTTCTTCGTATTGCTTCTAAATATCTGCATCTTGTTTGCTTGATTTCGTACTCTTTTAATGAAGTTCTATCTCTTGCAGCAAGATGAACTTGCGCAGTGGACGAGGAGCACCCAATGCCGTGGTGCCAGACGATACCACCCAAAGAGAGGAGGTACCCCAGGGACTACCTAGAGGGCAACCACCATTACAGGCCTCGCTGATACATTGGCGCGAGACTTCTCAGGGCAATCCTATACAGCAGCACGAGGGACATACTTCCCAGACGATCCCTATGCAGCATTTTGAGGGCCAGACTTTGGGGGGCTACGCCGATGCTGCAAACCGAGAGGCCGACATCTTAGAAGACACCTACCGCACAGCCAGAGGTTCCATTACCAACACCTCCACCTTATCCACCCCAGATGCCACAATTAAATGGACAGCCACATATGCTTCAGTTCTTCTAGACTATGATGCAAGCACAGTAGCATCAGACCGAGACATTGAGACAGAGTTTGATGGCAGTACTAGAGAGGATACCTGTCACAGCACCAGTACCAGCACCTCCACCAGCTCAGACAGGTAGCATTGTACGATAGTTCCGACAGATGGGACCAGGTACTTTTTTAGGCAACGGGACTGTAGAGGAGATCTCTGATTGGGTCACCAACACGGAGATGCTACTAGAGGCTTCACAACTATATCCAGACCTTTGGATGACTGCAGTGAGGGCCCAACTAAAAGGCAACGCCCATCACTGGTGGGATTCTATTGAGCGTAATGTAGGCAAGACCCAGAGATAGGAACAGTTCTTAGAGCACTTCAACACAAAGTATTTCCTGGCTACAGTCAGAAATGCCCTGTACTCCCAGTTTATACATCTAGAACAAGAAAATATGACTGTTGACACATACAACGCAGAGTTTAGCCGTCTTAGCAGATTTGGTGTCGTCCTGATACCCAATGATCTAGAAAAAGCCCAGAGATTCCATCACGACCTTACTTTTGTGCTGCAGAGGTATACCACCGCACAAGCGAGGATTTCTTATGAAGAGGTTCTTTCAGAGGTGAGGATCCAGGAGGCCATCGGCAGAGGAGCAAGACGTTCCAGTACGACCATACCAGCCAGAGCCCAGCCCAGAGCAGGAGGATCGATCCATCGTCCCGGAGCACAGACACAGCAGAGGACAACGCCATACCAGAAAAATGAGCTTTCGACTTGCTACCACTGTGGTAAGAGAGGACATTACGAGAAGGACTGCCGAAAGAGACTGAGGATATGCCTGATCTGTGTATCGAACCAGCACCAAGTCCAGGACTGCCCACAGCGTAGAGAGGCAGCACCGCAGACCGGACAGAGGCCAGCAGCACCAGTTCCGAGTATACTACCCCCGCGAGGAGGTCAACGTCCACCAGCACCTGGAGGATATCAGAGGGGATCACCCTTGGCCCCACAGGAGGTGCAGTTTGATAGAGCCCGACAGCAGACTTGAGGGCAAAGGCATGGACAGGCCTTTGCACTAGCAGCTACTGAGAAGAAAACACAAGGAGAAGCTATCATAGGTACCATTTTAGTTGTATCATTACCTGCAACTGCATTATTTGATTCTGGAGCTACACTATCGTTCATATCTAGTAGATTTGTAGCAATGCATAGAGTAGCTACTTCTCCCTTACCTAAGAGTTAGAAGATTCTTACCGGAGGAGGTATCGTGCCGGTTACCTGCACTATTAAAACGTGTTTGGTAGTTGTATGTGGTAGAGAGATAAGAGTGCGATTCTTGTTATTACCCATGCCATACTTTGATGTTGTGCTAGGCATGGACTGCTTAAGCCAGTATAATGCCATACTGAATTGCCAGAAGGATAGCGTCACTTTTAGACCGCCAGATCGACCGGAGTTCGAGTACATGCGAGGGACCATCGAACAAGGAGTAGGACCGATAGCTGGAGCTTACATGGCTATGGAGATGGTATCCCCACTAATAGTTTCAGAATTCGAGGATGTTTTTCCTGAAGAATTGCCAGGCTTACCGCCAGATAGAGATGTGGAGTTCACTATTAAACTAGTATCCGGAGGAGCACCGGTATCTTCTAATGTATACCGATTGGCGAAGAAGGAGTTAGATGAGCTGAAGCTACAATTTGAGGAGTTACAGAGCAAGGGATTTATCCATCCTAGTGTATCACCCTAGGGAGCACCAGTATTGTTTGTACCTAAGAAAGATGGAACAGTACGTATGTGCATTAATTACAGAGCCCTTAATTATTTGACTATCAAGAACAAGTACCCCCTGCTGGGAATTGATGATTTGTTCGACCAGCTGACAGGAGCAGTGGTGTTCACAAAGATCGACTTGAGATCGGGTTATCATCAAGAAAAGGTGCAAAGAGAAGACATTCAAAAGACAGCCTTCAGGACTCGTTATGGTCACTACGAGTTCTTAGTGATGCCTTTTGGACTAACAAATGTGCCTGCTGTATTTATGAACTTGATGAACAGAGTATTCTACCAATACTTAGATCGGTTCGTTGTAGTCTTCATCGACGACATCTTGGTATATTCGAAGAGCCACGAGGAGCACGAAGAGCACTTGAGACTAGTGTTAGAGATGCTGAGGAGAGAGAGGCTTTATGCCAAGCTGAGCAAGTGTGAGTTTTTTCAAGATCGTATCGCTTTTCTTGGATACGTCATCTCAGGAGATGGTATTTCAATAGATCCGACGAAGATTTCATCAGTGGAGACATGGCCAACCCCTACCAATGTCTCGGAGGTGAGGAGTTTTCTAGGACTTGCCGGATATTATCGGAGGTTCAGGGAGAACTTTGCGAAGATCGCAGAACCGATGACCCGCTTGACTCGTAAGGAGCAGGAGTTTACCTGGATAGAGGAGTGTTAGATAGCGTTTGATGAGCTGAAGAAGTGTTTGACTACAGCACCTATCTTGACCATACCTTCCGGACCCGGAGGATTCGTAATCTATAGCGATGCATCCGGGAAAGGATTATGATGTGTATTGATGCAGCATGGAAAGGTTGTGGCCTATGCCTCTAGGCAGTTAAGGACCCATGGGAAGAACTATCCCACTCACTTAGAGCTTGCCACAGTGATCTTTGCTTTGAAGCTTTGGAGACACTACCTATATGGAGAAAGAGTGGAGATATTCACTGATCACAAGAGCCTGAAGTACGTCTATATCCAGAAGGACTTGAACCAGAGACAGAGACGTTGGCTTGAAGTGATGACAGACTTTGAGATTGGGCTACAGTCCCATCCGGGAAAGGCCAACGTAGTAGCTGACGCGTTGAGCAGAAGACCCATGGCATTCTTCCTGACTATCCAACAACATCTGTTGAGAGATCTAGAGCAGATGGGTATAGAGGTTGTTATGCCCAGAGTAGACAGACAGTTATCGAGTTTTCAGTTACAATCGACACTAGTGGAGAGGATCAAGGCTGCTTTGCCAACAGATGCCATATTTCAGAGGCTTCGATAGAGGACAGAGGCTGGAATATAGACGGGATTACGTATACATAAAGATGGAACCTTGAGATGTGGAGATCGTCTCTATGTTCCAAATAGAGAACTTCGACAGGAGTTGATGTCAAAAGCACACAGTTTAACATACTCTATTCATCCAGGAGGCACGAAGATGTACAGAGACTTAAGGCAGTACTACTGGTGGCACGGAATGAAGAGAGAGATAACTCGCTTTGTGGCGAAGTGCCTGGTGTGTCAGTATGTAAACCCCCTCGACCAATTTAGGGTTTAATTTGAATTAAACCGAGAGACTAGGATTTATTTGAATTTAATTAGAATTTATGTGCGAAAATTATAGGTACCCCTCTGACCATTGTGTAATCTTAGATACTCGTCCTTTCGTCACCTCCTAGCTACACGATATTCGAGTAAAAAGAACGTCAAGCGCACTGCATTTAACCTATTTAAATTGTGGCTAATTTTACCTCAAGAACTTAACCAAGCCCACATACACCCGTTCATATGGACCAGCCCCACCTCAATGGGACCAGACAGGCCCAAGTCCCACAGGCAGCCCATAAATCCCCTTCCATATAAATACAAATGTTCCTACTAAAACCCTAAAAACAAAACCAATACCACCCTCTCTAAACCCTAGCCGAACCATTGCGAGCACCACCCCTTCCTCTTCTCCGACTTCACAACCAACCCACCACCACCTAAAGCCGCCAGTCCCACTTCCCGACCGCCGCCTGCACCTCGCCTGACCACCGGACCCTCCTCTCAGACTACCAACCACCGCCATCATTGAGCTCACATCAAAAACCCGATCCCCATATAAACCCGACTGCCTGGTTCCCGACAACCCCCTCCGACACCCCGACCACCACTGCCAGGCGGAGCACCACCATCCCAGCAACCTGATAGCCACCTGTGCCGCAACAACTCAGCAACCGCCGGTGCCCAGGCTGCCTAGGGCTGTTGTTGCTGTGGCCACTGCCATTGCTGCCGCTGCCGCTACTGATCACCGCCGGGCGAAGACGGAGCACAAGCTCTCGCCGGAGAACATCCAGAGTTTGAACTCAGACTCCCCCACGATCAACCTTGAATAGGTACACCTAGTTTGATCTCTTTCCGTGATATCATGTTTAGTTGTATCATCGTGTCGCCAAGTTGTGTCGTGTGTCTTAGGGTTGGACACAAGTTATGTTTATATAAAAGTGTTAATTAGATTAGATGGTAATTAATAATGTAACAATTAACTTAATGATATGACCTGTGATTTAAGACTTATAATTCACCTGAAGCGTAGACATAGACCTAGTACTTTTAACATGGAAATTAAATGACGAGTAATTCAACAAGACGTAATATAGATTCGTAAAACCATAGACGTAGTAATTATTGTCTCGAGACGCACGTTAACCGAGGATAGAACGCGTGTACACCCTAGCTACGTGCACACGTGATGCTGTATTCGATCACCGTGATCTTGCGACAATACCTAAGAGCAGCGTCGTAAATTATGTATGCATTTGCGTTAGTATATGATATAAATTTCTATATTATATTATATGTTTAGGGTCATTGGATCAGCCAGGAGATACTGCAGGAGCAGGCTATTGTGTCACTACCACATTCTGAAAACAGGGATATTTTTAACTTTTTACAATATTTAATATTATTGTAGTTATAATTAATTAATTGCATGAATAGTATATATTTAAATTAAATAACTGTGTGATGTGTACTTTAATATATTATATTATAGACAGTGTTCATTTGTGTTGTGATGGTAGACTTGACCTAGAAGCCAGTAGATGAGCACCTGTCAGAATTATGGAATTTTGAGGTTAATTGTTTTATTTTAGAATTAATTTATTGGAGGTGTAATTAATTATCGTATTTTATTTAATTATTGCGCATTGCCTTTGCTTCGATATTTGGAGCAGTATCCTGACTTCTGTCTTCCAACAAATTTCACAATCTTATCCTAGACATGCCCGCCTTCCATTCCGCTATTTTTGCAACTCATAATTATGCTCCCTGTGCATTAATTCTAGCCGCACAAAAATCGTCGCGGACGTTTATTTTAAAATTCCTATTTTGTATCGTTGTGCGTTCCAATCGAAAATTGGAGGCCATCTTGACCTATTTTTTGTGCGGCCCAAATTAGGGTAATATTCTGTTCTGAGTCTTTTTCAATATTGGTATTGATGACCTGACCTGATTTTGGCTCCATGTACTCATAATTAATTGTTGAACACAACTTGCATTTATTTCTATTTAAATTGAGGATACCATTTTATCTGATTCTAAAATCCTAATTTAATTCCGGTGCCCTGCTAATTGAGCCCGTACCAGTCTTACAACGTCCCCTGACCCTACAAAACATCGGACACCAAATTGCCCGTCAAATTTTCGTCATTTTATGTGTTTGTGCAATTTCTCGAATTTAAGGTGCTAAGTTGCAATTATTTAATTGTAGGTATCATCACCCCATTGTCCAAGACCAAATGGAAAGATTATTTATTTGTGGACCAAATTGCATTTTTCCTACATGAATTAATTTCTCTCATGTTCAATCTGGACCACTCATTTAAAGTGGGTCAAATCCTCACCCTCCATCACACCCTCTCTCTCCCTATTTAATATCTTGTACCCTCAAACCCTAATCCCTAGACAACCTAGAAAACACTACCTCCTCACAAGCCCCACCTCTCTCCAACGTAGGAAACCACATCCTTCTTCCTTCCTCTTCTTATTCCTTCTCTTCTCCTTCCTTTTTCTTCTTCTTCTTCCTTTCTTCATTAAGATTTTAAATTTGAATTCAAGGAGAGGGGGGGGAAACCTGGGTACTATTCATCACCCCCATTACCACTGTGAACCCAGGCGGCCCAGCTTCACCGTGCTGCAGCTGCTCCTCCCTCCGGCCCGAGCCCTCCGCACTTCAGCGCCGGCGGAGCCCGCTGCTCTTCCATCCCCCATCAGCCTCTGCTCCCTCCATCTCCCCGGCCGAGACTGCTCCCCTGCAGCCCGATCCTCCGGTGGCCGAACCCCGAGCACCCCCTGGCTGCTCCTCCCTCCGGCCCGGCGACTGCTCCCCCTCACGATCATCTCCCTCCGGCGACCGAGCCCTTCCGCTGCCAAACTCCCTCCACCACCATCTTCGATCACCGCTCAGGCCGAGCTCCTCCCCCGGAGATCACCCGACCTCCGGCGGCCTCTGAACCCGCTGGCAGCAGCCCCGCGTTCGAGTCCTCGGCCGAGCTCCCTCTGCGATCACCCCGACTTTCTGTCAATCCTCCGGCGGCCCCCTCGCGAGTCCTCCCCGGCGGCCGCTGCTCCCCGGCGGCCAGCACAGTACTCCGGCCAACCAACCTCTGTAAGTTCTTCTCTCCCCTTCCTTCTTCTCATATATATATGTGTATATGTAAATTGTGAAGTTATTGTATATGTATTTTAGTGTAAGTAATGTGTGTATAATTAATGTAAGAAATTATATATTTAAATTAGTATATATATGTTTTATATATATATATCTCACGTATATCTCTATATTTTAATACATATATAATTGCATATGTATTCTAGTATAAATACGTATTAGTATATGTATATACATATTGTCTATTTAATTAATATTTAAACATAATGTATAGTATATATAAAATATATGTATAGATATAATAGTTATTTAATTTATGTTAATACATAAATATGTATTGGTATATAATGTAAAGTGTATAATATAATTGGTATATGTGTATACATGTATTATATATATATATATTTAGCATATTTTCAATATAAAATTGATTGGTAATGTATGTATTTTTAAAATATGAATATATATATTATTTCTTTTGTTAATATTTAATTGTATATGTATAGTGTATATCTAATTAGTATATTTTAATATAAAGTGTATATGTATATGTATGGTATATAGATATATTTAGTGTATTCTATGTTAATGTACATGTATTTGTATATATTATTTAATGTGTATGATAATATATGTATATGTATGATTAATTCATATGCATATGTATAAAGCTAATTAATGGGTAAAAAAATATTATTTTGGTAAAATGTAGGTATGTGTGTAGGTATTTAATGTATACTAGGTATAATTTTTTAATTAATGTTTTAGTATTTGTATTTGTTAATTTTAATGATGGTAAATATATACATATATTTTGTATAAGCATTAGTATATTCTTAATATATAAATTGGTATGTACATGCATACATGTATATATATAGTATAAACTCTATGGGTGTATTAGTCTTGGTATATTTTAATAAAGATGTTAACAATATATATATTGTAAATTGTATTTTGGCATATATATGGTACATAATTGTTCAACTAATATATATATATATATATTATACATAAATTAAAGGGTATATATATATTGTATATGTAGTGATTTTGGTGCAAATATGTATATAGTATAATTATTATTTTGGTATACAAATATATATGTGTATATATATATTTTGTATGGGTATGTTTAATACAAACGTATTTTGTTATAAATGAATAAATATGTAAATACGTATTTGGAAATTGGTATATGTATTTAATTTGATATATATATTGTAAGTACATATGTTAATTAATAATATGTATATTTATATACGTATCCCTACTAGATGACCCTAGTCGACTAGTGCCATACCTGGCAGAGCCCCTGAGTTCATGTATTTGTGATGTGTTAGTGTAGCACCTGATGCAAATGTTGTATTTGATATATTTTAGGACTGTTGGTTCCTCCAGACGATACTCTGGGACAGGACATTGGTTTTACCAGCTAAGGACCCAAGGCGAGTACATTCTCTGATTAGTTTCCAATTTATGATATCTCCTATGTTCACTGTATCTAGTATAAATATCCATGTTCTTGACACATTGGTTACACGGATTGGTATACACGGATCTCGTCATGAGATGTTATTTCTTATTCATGGTGTAGCTTGTACAAGACTTGTTTTCCTTGTTATCTTGTGCATGTATAGACACTGATTCCCGGGGAGATTTGCTACCTTCCTAGGGAATCCCGTGCCATAGCGTACCATGATTGGATCTACTATACCAGTCGGGGGTGGGGAGTATTTTAGTGTAGATATGTGATCATACCCAACTTTTCATGCATCATAGCTCACCCCACATCTCACGTCGGGTGCGGCCTGACCATCTCCGTGCCTCATAGCTGTTACGTGTGATTAGCCTGACCTCTACATGCATCATAGCTAACCAACGGTTAGCCTGACCTTCGTGAATCATAGGTAATCACATGTAACCAGCCTGATCAAGTTCCCAAGCCGATCATATGTTAAAGCTAGTACTCACACACTTAGTCATAGGTTTCTTGCTCTTGGACATATTGTTTTCTTTTCCTGCAGTTACTTACAGTATTTCCAGTATTTCTTTCATTGTATATTTCTCGTACCTATACATGCATCTGGTATATTTCCATCTAGAACTGCTACATAGTTTATATCATTTATATAGAATTGCTATTTAGAGATGTACTTTGCTCCTTCCTGACTGAAAAATATTTTTCCAGACTGTGACCTTAGTAGGCTGGTTTCTGACACACTTGGGGATTGGAAGTTAAGGATTTGCAGGTATGATTATGTTGTCATTAGACTTGTGTTGTATTCTTTTATTTCTTCAAATTCCTATCGTGCTGTAGTTGTGATTGAGTATGTTGTTAATATTTTTATCCGAGTCTCCTTATGGAGTTGGATACTAGCGTGAGATTGTTTAGATAGTACTCGACCTAGACAGCGTTCTACTGCCGATGCTGCGGCGTAGGCTGGACGTACCCACGCACTCGTGCCCCTAAACCGGGTGCGGGTCGTGACACGTTTTAGTGGTGGCCCATGCAGGTCTGACTTCACGAGTTGTGCGATGTCGTAGTAGTGCGACGTCATAGTTGTACTACTGCGTACCTGCTATAGAATATAGGACATAGGATACTAGGATGAGAGAGGATACTCAATCACAAATTCTTGAGAGATTCCTGGGATGACCCATGAGAATCTTATTATAATTTCCAATTTAATTCCTTCGCTCTTGTTTCCGTCCGTCCTCACTCGTTGATATTGAGTTTGATTCTTATTGACCAGTTGTTAACTTTAATTCCTGGTATCGTTGTTGAGTTGATTTCATATTGAGATGAATTTTACGGACTAGAATTTATGGTATCATCTGATGACATATATTAATGAGGACAGTGAGAAAGGTAAAACATCTACTTTTGTTATGGAACCTAGAATTTATCGCAGCTATTCTAGCTGTCGTGACGAGAACGTAGGAACCAGACTTGGATGTACATACTATAGTTATGAAACCTAGGGTCTCTCGCAGCCATACCGGTTAGCGTGGCGAGGATTCTAGATGACATAATTATAGGGTTGCATACCTTAGTTATGGAACCTATCGTTTATCGCATCTATGCTTACTGGCGTGGCGAGGATTCTGTGTGTCATGATTTCTGACAGACGTGTATGATTATCAGGTTGTATATTAAATTGGTTCTTAAAGTATCATCTCAAGCCTTACCTATTTATGTTATTCCAGGGCTTTGTTTCATCACTTCTTCTCTTTACTAGCAGTAAAGATACCTTCCGTCCTTGATCCAGTTCCTTTTTGAACTTATTTATTTGAGGATTCCTTGTTAGTATGATAATTAGTGACTTACAATTTTGGTTGTGTCTTGTATTAGTTTGACTGAGTGTGACTTATGAGCTTGTAAGTGTTTCTTAGTTGGACATGTGAGCATTAGGCATTAATCTAGAGATACCCATAGCATAGTACCTTGTAGCGATAGTTCTATGATAGGTGTTATTATAATTAGTATTGGTATTATAGAAAGAGGAGTAAGAGTATCAGTGATGATGATCATTTGGAAGCAATAGTGCAAATAATTCGGGCAGTACAATTTTCGTACACAGTTAAGAGTTGTAAGTAATTAGTGTATTAGTGTGCACCTTGAGTATTAGAGACTGTGAGTAGTATATGTATACTTGTGGATTAAATTATAATTTGTAGAGTGGAAATGAATTTCAAAATTTTTGAGGAGATGAGATTTTAGGTTATTAAATTTTGAGTATTCGAATTCAATTCAATAAACATAGTCAAGGCTATAAGAATTTTAAAAGTGATTAAATTTTTCGATATTTGAGTATCTGATTTTGAGGAGGTATATGCAATTTATTCTTAAATTGATCGAGAAGTTAAACCTTGACGATTATTTTGAGGATTAATTTTGATGGTAGATAAGAGATGAATATTAATATGTGAGTAGATGATATACATGTGTAAGGATCTGATGACTTGAGTATGATTGAGATCTCACTGCCAACTGACTTGGGTGTCAATCTAGGGTTGTATTAGAAAGAGCAGTATTTAGTATAGTGTATTGCAATTGATATGCACTTGAGTGATAAGAATAACTAGTATCAACTATTGCAGTAGGTAAGGAAGCTAGCAGTGAGTATGCTTGTAGTAGAGTGTGGTACCTAAAGAGATAGAGGTATCAAACTACATGCATCATTTGACCTATGATTATGTTAGAGATAGAAGATACTGCAAGTAATATGTTAGCAGATTCTTTCTTTTCTTCCTTCATGTTCTTTTGTCTTCTGATTGATTGATTGATTGATTCCTTAGTACCGTAGTTGCATGCATGATTTCTTGTTATAATATAGTTAGTAGTACCCCTGATACAGAGACTGCAATACCATGACAAAAGACACCATGATCATACATATTTCCCTTAGGTTGCATGTTGTATGGTTGTAGGTAAAATTCTCTTAGACTTTGATTGTTGAGGATTTAACTGTATTAAAGATTAACGAAGAGGTCATGACTTGACAAAGAGAGACAAGGTGCCTTAAATTTTGAGGAAAAATATTAAATTAAATAAAGAGTTGGGAATTTAATATGGCGTAATTGAAGTTTTGTTAAATCATTGATTTTAAGAAGATTATGAAATGATTGAATTTATCATTAAATTTGAGGAATTTAAGAAGGCCATCGATATATTTATTGGACTGCAAGTTATGAACTTATATCTTGAATATTGTATTGGAGGTTTCATAAGTATTACATCGTTGCATATTATGTGGAAAAAAAAATCTAGGAATAAGAACACAAATGGATTAGTGTTGAATTCAAATTTTGGGATGAGATTCAATTTTAGAAATATGCATTGATTGGATTTCAATTAGAGGATTGAATATTAAATTATTGTATTTCGTTATTAATTTAAAATTTTGGAGGATATTGTGATAAGAATGGGATTTGATTTTATATTTGAAGATTTTTAGGGATGTGATATTATAGAATTTTGAAAAAAAAAATATTATTGTGAAATAACAATATGGAGTAGTTCATGATTATATGATTTGATGAATTTAATTTTGATGGTAGTAAATAAATAAATAAAACAATCGAGGATTTAAAAATTTCGAGGATAAACATTGATTTAAATAAAGGGTCAAGAATTTAACATGATGGAATTTATGATTCCAGGAATGATGTGATATGATTGAGGTTATCATTAGAATTTGAGGAAATTTAGAGAGATTATCACTATAATTATTTGATTGCAAGTTATGGAAATTTTAAAAAATGTTATAATTGGATGTTGCATTTGGAAAATCCTTAAGTATCGCATTGTTAATTATTTTGAGGAAAGAGGAAATCGAGGAATAAAATTTTGATAGACTAATATTTGAATTCAAACTGTGTGGGATTGATTTACATTTTATATATGTGCATTGATTAAAATCAAATTTGAGGAGTGGATATTAAATTCCGAGTATTGAATTATTAACTAAAACTTTCAAGGAAATTTTTGATAAAAAAATAGACTTTGATTCATTTCGAGGATTTTCAGGAACGAAATAATATCAGAATTTTTGACAAATTGTGAAAAGACCTTGTGGATTATTAATTGATTCGTGGTTGATGAATTTAAATTTTGAGGGGAATAATAATGTGTATGATAAATGCTACTTTGAGGATTTTAAATTTCGAGGACGAAATTCTTTTAAGGTGGGTAGACTTGTCACTACCACATTCTGAAAACAGGGGTATTTTTGACTTTTTACAATATTTAATATTATTGTAGTTATAATTAATTAATTGCATAAATAGTATATATTTAAATTAAATAACTGTGTGATGTGTACTTTAATATATTATATTATAGACAGTGTTCATTTGTGTTGTGATGGTAGACTTGACCTAGAAGCCAGTAGATGAGCACCTGTCGGAATTATAGAATTTTGAGGTTAATTGTTTTATTTTAGAATTAATTTATTGGAGGTGTAATTAATTACCGTATTTTATTTAATTATTGCGCATTGCCTTTGCTTCGATATTTGGAGCAGTATCCTGACTTCTGTCTTCCAACAAATTTCACAATCTTATCCTAGACATGCCCGCCTTCCATTCCGCTATTTTTGCAACTCATAATTATGCTCCCTGTGCATTAATTCTAGCCGCACAAAAATCGTCGCGGACGTTTATTTTAAAATTCCTATTTTGTATCGTTGTGCGTTCCAATCGAAAATTGGAGGCCATCTTGACCTATTTTTCGTGCGGCCCAAATTAGGGTAATATTCTGTTCTGAGTCTTCTTCAATATTGGTATTGATGACCTGACCTGATTTTGGCTCCATGTACTCATAATTAATTGTTGAACACAACTTGCATTTATTTCTATTTAAATTGAGGATACCATTTTATCTGATTCTAAAATCCTAATTTAATTCCGGTGCCCTGCTAATTGAGCCCGTACCAGTCTTACAACGTCCCCTGACCCTACAAAACATCGGACACCAAATCGCCCGTCAAATTTTCGTCATTTTATGTGTTTGTGCAATTTCCCGAATTTAAGGGGCTAAGTTACAATTATTCAATTGTAGGTGTCATCACCCCATTGTCCAAGACCAAATGGAAAGATTATTTATTTGTGGACCAAATTGCATTTTTCCTACATGAATTAATTTCCCTCATGTTCAATCTGGACCACTCATTTAAAGTGGGTCAAATCCTCACCCTCCATCACACCCTCTCTCTCCCTATTTAATATCTTGTACCCTCAAACCCTAATCTCTAGACAACCTAGAAAACACCACCTCCTCACAAGCCCCACCTCTCTCCAACGTAGGAAACCACATCCTTCTTCCTTCCTCTTCTCATTTCTTCTCTTCTCCTTCCTTTTTCTTCTTCTTCTTCCTTTCTTCATTAAGATTTTAAATTTGAATTCAAGGAGAGGGGGGGGGGGAAACCTGGGTACTATTCATCACCCCCATCACCACTGTGAACCCAGGCGGCCCAGCTTCACCGTGCTGCGGCTGCTCCTCCCTCCGGCCCGAGCCCTCCGTACTCCGGCGCCGGCGGAGCCCGCTGCTCTTCCATCCCCCATCAGCCTCTGCTCCCTCCATCTCCCCGGCCGAGACTGCTCCCCTGCAGCCCGATCCTCCGGTGGCCGAACCCCGAGTACCCCCTGGCTGCTCCTCCCTCCGGCCCGGCGACTGCTCCCCCTCACGATCATCTCCCTCCGGCGACCGAGCCCTTCCGCTGCCAAACTCCCTCCACCACCATCTTCGATCACCGCTCAGGCCGAGCTCCTCCCCCGGAGATCACCCGACCTCCGGCGGCCTCTGAACCCGCTGGCAGCAGCCCCGCGTTCGAGTCCTCGGCCGAGCTCCCTCTGCGATCACCCCGACTTTCTGTCAACCCTGCGGCGGCCCCCTCGCGAGTCCTCCCCGGCGGCCGCAGCTCCCCGGCGGCCAGCACAGTACTCCGGCCAACCAACCTCTGTAAGTTCTTCTCTCCCCTTCCTTCTTCTCATATATATATGTGTATATGTAAATTGTGAAGTTATTGTATATGTATTTTAGTGTAAGTAATGTGTGTATAATTAATGTAAGAAATTATATATTTAAATTAGTATATATATGTTATATATATATATATATCTCACGTATATCTCTATATTTTAATACATATATAATTGCATATGTATTCTAGTATAAATACGTATTAGTATATGTATGTACATATTGTCTATTTAATTAATATTTAAACATAATGTATAGTATATATAAAATATATGTATAGATATAATAGTTATTTAATTTATGTTAATACATAAATATGTATTGGTATATAATGTAAAGTGTATAATAGAATTGGTATATGTGTATACATGTATTATATATATATATTTAGCATATTTTCAATATAAAATTGATTGGTAATGTATGTATTTTTAAAATATGAATATATATATTATTTCTTTTGTTAATATTTAATTGTATATGTATAGTGTATATCTAATTAGTATATTTTAATATAAAGTGTATATGTATATGTATGGTATATAGATATATTTAGTGTATTCTATGTTAATGTACATGTATTTGTATATATTATTTAATGTGTATGATAATATAGGTATATGTATGATTAATTCATATGCATATGTATAAAGCTAATTAATGGGTAAAAAAATATTATTTTGGTAAAATGTAGGTATGTGTGTAGGTATTTAATGTATACTAGGTATAATTTTTTAATTAATGTTTTAGTATCTGTATTTGTTAATTTTAATGATGGTAAATATATACATATATTTTGTATAAGCATTAGTATATTCTTAATATATAAATTGGTATGTACATGCATACATGTATATATATAGTATAAACTCTATGGGTGTATTAGTCTTGGTATATTTTAATAAAGATGTTAACAATATATATATTGTAAATTGTATTTTGGCATATATATGGTACATAATTGTTCAACTAATATATATATATATTATACATAAATTAAAGGGTATATATATATTGTATATGTGGTGATTTTGGTACAAATATGTATATAGTATAATTATTATTTTGGTATACAAATATATATGTGTATATATATATTTTGTATGGGTATGTTTAATACAAACGTATTTTGTTATAAATAAATAAATATGTAAATACGTATTTCGAAATTGGTATATGTATTTAATTTGATATATATATTGTAAGTACATATGTTAATTAATAATATGTGTATTTATATACGTATCCCTACTAGATGACCCTAGTCGACTAGTGCCATACCTGGCAGAGCCCCTGAGTTCATGTATTTGTGATGTGTTAGTGTAGCACCTGATGCAAATGTTGTATTTGATATATTTTAGGACTGTTGGTTCCTCCAGACGATACTCTGGGACAGGACATTGGTTTTACCAGCTAAGGACCCAAGGCGAGTACATTCTCTGATTAGTTTCTAATTTATGATATCTCCTATGTTCACTGTATCTAGTGTAAATATCCATGTTCTTGACACATTGGTTACACGGATTGGTATACACGGATCTCGTCATGAGATGTTATTCCTTATTCATGGTGTAGCTTGTACAAGACTTGTGTTTCCTTGTTATCTTGTGCATGTACAGACACTGATTCCCGGGGAGATTTGCTACCTTCCTAGGGAATCCCGTGCCATAGCGTACCATGATTGGATCTACTATACCAGTCGGGGGTGGAGAGTATTTTAGTGTAGATATGTGATCATACCCAACTTTTCATGCATCATAGCTCACCCCACATCTCACGTCGGGTGCGGCCTGACCATCTCCGTGCCTCATAGCTGTTACGTGTTATTAGCCTGACCTCTACATGCATCATAGCTAACCAACGGTTAGCCTGACCTTCGTGAATCATAGCTAATCACATATAACCTGCCTGATCAAGTTCCCAAGCCGATCATATGTTAAAGCTAGTACTCACACACTTAGTCATAGGTTTCTTGCTCTTGGACATATTGTTTTCTTTTCCTGCAGTTACTTACAGTATTTCCAGTATTTCTTTCATTATACATTTCTCGTACCTATACATGCATCTGGTATATTTCCATCTAGAACTGCTACATAGTTTATGTCATTTATATAGAATTGCTATTTAGAGATGTACTTTGCTCCTTCCTGACTGGAAAATATTTTTCCAGACTGTGACCTTAGTAGGCTGGTTTCTGACACACTTGGGGATTGGAAGTTAAGGATTTGCAGGTATGATTATGTTGTCATTAGACTTGTGTTGTATTCTTTTATTTCTTCAAATTCCTATCGTGTTGTAGTTGTGATTGAGTATGTTGTTAATATTTTTATCCGAGTCTCCTTATGGAGTTGGATACTAGCGTGAGATTGTTTAGATAGTACTCGACCTAGACAGCGTTCTACCGCCGATGCTGCGGCGTAGGCTGGACGTACCCACGCACTCGTGCCCCTAAACCGGGTGCGGGTCGTGACATATTGGCATTCACATCTTGATGACTCAGACAAGATACTTTGGCATATTTATTGTCTAATTTAAATCATGCATAAGTTGTATTATATTCTTGTTACTTTCTTTTTATACAACTGTGCGCGTCCGAGATTGACTCGGGTGCTATCGACGGATACGTCAATGATTAGTATACTTGACCTAGTTCGTAGTGACTCACCCCATTGGAGGATACTCTGATATCTTCCGAGACCTGACACTTCTACACGTTCGTGGTGACAATTTCACGTTGGGATGCGGGTTCGCGTGCTCGACTAGCTATCGGCGCGTGTGACATGCATCATAGTTAGTAAGTAATTCAGGATTATTTTATTGTAGAGACTTGGCATTTAGATACGGTGTATGCACGTCGAGTATTCGACTTGGATAAATACATTGGGCGGGGAGGATGACTAGTAGGCATTTGGGACTGTAACCCCCACTCAACCAATTTAGGGATTATTTTTTTTATTATTAAAACTAGAGACTAGGGATAAACGGATATAATTAGAATTATGTGAGACATATAGGTACCCTCTGACCTTAGTGTAACCTTAGCTACGCAATGTTCATTAACTTCGTCTTGCGCACTTAATTATTAATCTAGTCAATAAATTTATGGCTAATTGCACCTTAAACAGGACCTGACCAGCCCCATATCAATGAACCCTGGCCGGGCCAAACCTCGAGGCCAACCCCAAAGTTCATCCCCTATATAAATACATAACCTTATTCATGTAAACCCTAAAACAAACAAAACCATCACAAACCCCTTAACCCTAGCCGAATTCTTCTCCCTTGCAACCGAGCCTCCACCCCCGACTACCCGACTTCCTAACACCGCCACCACCGCCGCCTGACATCTTTGGCGCCACCCTTCCAGACCGGCCAACCACCGCCTCCTTCACAATCATCAACTCCCTTCATAACCCGACCACCCCGTAGCCGCTGCCAACCGACCCCGACCGCTTCCGACACCTCCAACCACTATCGACCGGCCTACCCTGCCTGACCACCCTGCCCGACCACCCCGACGTCCCCCACACGGCCGCCCCCGCCGCACGCCAAGCCGCTACTGCCATTGCTGCCACTGCCGTACCGGCTACAGTTGCCGCCACCGCCGCTGCCACCTTGCTGGTGTTTGTGGTATTAAATGAAAGAATAAAATGTATATAATATGAGGTTTGCACGAAACCCGCTTTCTTTGGTTTACAAACAAACTTGTACAATTTGATCCTATACAAGGATGTAGGAGTATAATTTATTTAATCTGGGTAGATGATTGCTATAGGTGTCTGATCTACAGTCGATCACTTTAGCCCATGGACTACACGATGGTGAAGAAGTGCCGTGGTAGACGGAAAGCAGCTTCGTAGGTGGCGAAAGAGGATGGATGCACGATGCCAATGTCGTCGATCGCTACTCTTTGCCTGAGGTCTGGATGCTTCTCTCTCTCTCTCAAAGACTCTTCGATCTCTCCTCAATCTCCAATGTTTCGACCCATGGTTCGATCTCCTTAGAGGTTCGACCTTGTTCGATCTTCTTTCAAAGTTTCGACCTTGTTCGATTTTTTTAGTCTCGACCTATTCCTCTTTTGATAGAGGTCTCTATTTATAGAGTTTTGGTGACAGTGACCACTCAATCGGTGTGGAAACCGAGTAGTGGAAAGTACAACACCCTTTTACACAACGGTTAAAATAACCAAAGCCTGTGTATAGATGACCTTTTGAATGAGCGTGTGACGCGGGTCCAACTAAGGGACAAAACACGTATAATCGCTACGAAGATCACAGCGTAGAAGCCACGTAGGTAGGTATCCCCCATGTAACCTCCGATTTCCAAATTTCTGAAATAATTAGATTTTTAATTTATTTTAAATATCAAGTTTATAAATTATTTTCTCCTTGAATTTTTAGTATTAGATTTTCGAACAATGTTTGATTTTAGAAGGTGATTTAAAATCTTTTATCAAAATCATTTTTCCTAAATGTCGCTTTCTTATAAAATAAATAAATAAATAATGTTGTAAATATAATACTATAGCTTCGAATATTTATTGGCTTGAAATCATGAAATTATTGTTTTAAATAAAAAAAAATTATTTGAAGGACTAGTTGATAAAATATAATAAATTTTATATTTACTGGGATAGTAAATAAATAAATTTCATACTTTCTAAGATTTTGCAATATGGATTAATTAGTAGCTAATTGGGAATCAGTTAGCTTTCCTAAAATATTTTCTGAAATTATAATCTTTTCTTTTTAAAATTTTACAAGTTTGCCATTTCCCATTAACTAGCCAACACACCCTCATTCCCACATGAAGAACTTATTCATGTATAATCTTGGCCATTCATTATTGGGCCAATCCTCACCCTTCATCCCATACCCTCTTTCCCTATTTAAAGTCTCCCATCACCATTCCCAAAAAACCCTAGCTAGTCCTCACAAATTCCCACAAGCCAACAACCACCACCATTTTGTGTGCTCGTGTCCGTGTGTCCAGCATTACCGTGTCAGTCGTGTTGGCCTCGGGTCTGACCCCGGGTGTCCCACCGTATCCATTCATTTCCTGTGTCCAGATTTACAACATTACAACCAGATTTTCGTGTCCGACACACCCGGACACATCCACCTCCACCACAGCAAACATCATCCTCGTATCCACCATCTGGACACATCCCTACCACAGTACATCATTTTTGTGTCCAACACCCGGACACGTCCACCCCTAATACCACAACACCACCATCGTGTCCAGCCTCGGACATGATCCACCCCGACACAGCAAATTCAAAACCCTAACCCTAACTTCGACCTAACCGTCGTGTGTCGAGCTCAAAGATCTAGCCGCCACGAGACCGAGCAGATCCGCCGAGCTTCGCTGCCGCCGGTGGCCGCCTCGGATCTCCTCGACCTCGTCGAGCCGTGGCCGCCTCGGATCTCCTTGATACGAGCTCCGCCAACCGCCTCCTAGGGACGAGAACACCCGCCGCCTCGAGCAGATTCGCCGCCGCCTCGAGCCGAGCACCCGCCGCCTCGAGCAGATCCGTCGCCGCCTCGAGCCGAGCACCCGCCACAGCAGACCGAGCAGATCCGCCGACGCCTTGCCGGCCCGACCCCGGCGAGACCCCACCGCGCCGACGCCGGAAAACCCCCGTGAGCCCCTCTTTCTCTTTCCCTTTCTTCTGTTCCTATGGGTTAGGTTACGGGTGTTTTAATCAGTTAGTTAATGTAATAGATTAATTAGTTAATTTATATTAGTTTAGTTTAGTTAATTATTTATTAATCAGTTAATTATTCTTAATCAGTAGTTAATTAATCAATTAGTTTATATGTAATTAGTTTAGTAATTAAACATAATTAGTTTAGTAATTTTATGTAATTAGTTTATTTTTATGTAATAAATATAAGGGTTTTGACTATGTAAAAATAATTTCTGGTTTATATTATTAATTAAGGAATAGTTACAATAATAAATTTGTTCAAAATTGGTTATTTGGACTAGTAACTGAATTTACTATAGACAAAAATATATTGGCTTTTACATAAATTCTAGATTTTATAAATAAACTTTTACTTGTAATTATTGTTTAAAATAATTTCGAAATGATTTTCATAAATTAAGGTGTTACCTTAATTACAAACAAACGACCATTTCCCCTATTAGCCTGGTATCCTTATCTCGATTTTCGTGCCGAACTCCGATCTTGGACTTCTTTATATAGTTTTTAGCTATTTGGACTGCTCCGGACTCATTGGAACTAACAGCTAGTTCATTTGGGATCACCTTGAGAAGTGTGGCATTATGTACATTCTCTGATTAGTTATATATATATATATATATATATATATATATATATATATATATATAAATATTTGATTGATATATATATACAAATATGTATTTTGGTATATAAAAATATATTTATATACATCTATTTAGTGTATATACACATATACGTATTTTGTACAATTACTAATAGACACTTATATATATATTATATACATTTTTATTGGTATATACTTTGAGTGTAAATGTGTATTATATACGTATCCCTACTAGATAACCCTAGTTGACTAGAGCCATGCCTGGCATAGCCCTGAGGCCAGCGTATTTCTATTGTGTGTTAGTGTAGCATCTGATGCAAGTGATTTTATTATATGTTTATAGGACTGTCGGATTCTCCAGACGATACTCTGGGACAGGACATTGGTATTGACAGCTAAGGACCCAAGGCGAGTACATTCTCTGATTAGTTTCTAATTTATGATATCTCCTATGTTCACTGTATCTAGTGTAGATATCCATGCTCTTGACACATTAGTTACACGGATTGGTATACACGGATCTCGTCATGAGATGTTATTCCTTATTCATGGTGTAGCTTGTACAAGACTTGTTTCCTTGTTATCTTGTGCATGTACAGACACTGATTTTCGGGGAGACTTGCTACCTCCCTAGGGAATCCCGTGCCATAGCGTACCATGATTGGATCTACTATTCCAGTCGGGAGTGGGGAGTATTTTAGTGTAGATATATGATCATACCCAACTTTACATGCATCATAGCTCACCCCACATCTTACATCGGGTGCGGCCTGACCATTTACATGCTTCATAGCTGTTACGTGTGATTAGCCTGACCTCTACATGCATCATAGCTAACCAACGGTTAGCCTGACCTTACAAGAATCATAGCTAATCACATGTAACCAGCCTGATCAAGTTCCCAAGTCGATCACATGTTAAAGCTAGTACTCATATACTTAGTCATAGGTTCTTGCTCATGGACATATTGTTTCTTCTCCTATATTTACTTACAGTATTTCCAGTATTTCTTTTATTTCTCGTACCTATACATGCTTCTGGCATATTTCCATCTAGAACTGCTATATAGTTTATATCATTAATATAGAACTGCTATTTAGAGATGTACTTTGCTCCTTCCCGACTGGAAAATATTTTTCCAGACTGTGACCTTAGTAGACTGATTTCTGACACACTTGGGGATTGGAAGTTAATGATTGCAGGTATGATTATTTTGTCGTTAGACTTGTCTTGTATTTCTTGCTTGCCTTGATATCTTATCGTGCTTTAGTTTATGTGATTGAGTATTTCTAGCATTATTTTATGATATCCACGTCTCCTTATGGAGTTGGGTATTCACGTGAGTTTGATTAGATAGTTACATGATCTATACAGCGTTCTACCGCCGATGCTATGGCGTAGGCTGGACGTACCAACGCACTCGTGCCCCTAAACTGGGTGCGGGTCGTGACACCCCATGTAGAAGAGGTTGGCGTATAAGCCAATGTCTGTCGCCATGGAGTAGAAGACAAGTAGACATAGAAGCCGAGTAGGCGTAGAAGCCTGATGGCATAGAAGCCGAATAAGCACAGAAGGCCGAATGAGCATAGAAGCCGAACGAGCATAGAAGCTGAATGGGCGTAAAAGCCGAGGTGATGTGGACGTCTTTAGCCGAAATCATGGCTCTTGGAGATATAATCCAATCTCTGGCATTAAATGCAGAGATCCGCCATCATCATTAATTGCCGAGGCGTGTTCCGAAGGCCTGCCACCGTTCTGAGCATACGGTGCAGAGACGTGCCTTGAGCCCTGTACGAAAAGCAACTTTTGACGTGGCAGTCTGTTTGTCTTCTGCGGAGCGTAAACAGTTCACGTTTGCCTGTGTAGAACAAGGCAGCATATCCCTTTGTATGCGTAAAAGCAGCCTCCGCTGAGGGAATGTCAGTAAACGACGGTTCCGTGATATTGAATCAAATCCTCTGCATTAAATGCAGAAATCCGCCATCATACTGTAGGGCGCATCCCGAGTGGTCTGCCATCTTTCCAGCCGTCGTCTGGGTAGCCGTGCAGCACTTTTTGTCAGGAGTCAGATGTCACGTTCACTGCGTGACTTGACAGGTTCATTTCGGGAAAGACGAAACGTTCCTCGTATGATTTAACGCTGCTATGAAAGCGGATGAGTTTTACGCCATGGAGGTGATGAAGTACCCCGTCTACGTTGAAGCGGCCTGGATATACTGCATTTACGCGGATGGTCCCATCATATTTTATGCCGTGCTCAGCAGAAAAGCTCCATTGCACTCTTGATGGCCTTGAGGTCCCCTGCTTACGCTGCCCTGCATCACCATGTTGCGTAGAGCTATCCAGCGTATTTTTTATGCTTCTACAAGACCCCCTTCAAAGCTTTCAAATTTCTTCAAAATTTGGAACGCTTTGAATGAAGCATGAGCCGCTCCTCGTAACTCAAAAGTTTCTGAATGGAGCATTAAAACGGTCGATGCTGACTTTATGGTAGATTTATTGGGGACCGGTGTGACCTCTCTCGCCTATAAAAGGCCGAGGAGTTTAACCTGTTCTTCCCGCATTTCTTTCGCCACACAAGGATGATCGCCGGAGTCCGTCGGGTCGATCTGAGGAAGAAGAAGACCATGTTCTTCCAGCATGTACGGAGCCGAAAAAGACGGCGTCTTCGAGCAAGTCTCATCTACAACGATGGATCATGGAAGGATATCATAGCCTCCCATGCTCGGGATAATTAGCAACTTTGTATGGCGGTTCTTCCGGAGAGAGGAAGGGTCGTATTGGACCACACAGCTTGCAAGCTGTATATTTTCTCCTGAGACTTTCGCGGACGAGAGAAGACAAGCTGTAACTATCGTTCTCGATCGAGTTAGGTTAAAGAAGCCTCAACTGGATCTGGCATGGCGTATGGAGGATGGGCCCTGAAGATGTTCAGGTAGGCCCAGTATTTTATCCTTCCGCCAATAATCATCTTCTTGTTCATGACTGTGGAAGTCGATGAACCGTCTTGGAAGAAGAGGAATATCTCCACCAATGTGAGAACCTGTCAGAACAGATCCTAGGGGTGGCCTTCCGATGAAGATGAGGAGATCCTATGTAGACGGGATTTCTCTCATATGTAATCATGAAAAATAAAGAAAAATCCCTTGTAAGCAGGGTTTCCCTCACATGTAATCATGATTTTTATTTTAATAAAATCTTCTTCTTCTGTTCATATAATTGTTTTTGTCATAATTTATTGTAAAGTCTGAATATATGTAGCTTTGACACGTCTGATTCGTTACGCCGACTCTGTTTAGAAAGAGTGCTAGGTCCTGTCCTGTCTTTTACGCATAACTAGAGATGCGTATAAAGCCGCTTTAGCATTCGAGTGTTCGAACCGTCCTGCTATTTTAGGAGTGAGGAACCACGTAGAATTCTGAACTGCTGCTTCTGATGAACAGAATTTCTTTGTTCAGACATCATCTTCAAGAATGATTTCTCGAAAATCCCTTGGAACAGGGCCGAGAAGTGGCTGTCAAACTGAGTTGCCATCTCGATAGAAGAAATATTCAGACTGGGGTCTGGATGAACTTCGAATCGACCCATGAAGAAGAGTAGTTTTTCAATATTGAACTCTGTATGCTTCGGGTACTTGGGATATCTTGAGGTCAAGAACGAGTATCCTCTGTGTGAACTCTTTGCAATTGACCGCTTTTGAGGACCGTTCCGATGTACGCGTGATCTGGCCGGCGTATCCTTCAGATGTACGGGAAGTCGTAGAGCATGAAATCATTAGTCTGCAGCTTCTGAGCATAAACTAAACACATCGAGCGTGAAATAATAGACTTGTAGTTCCTGAGCGTGAAGTCGTAGGTTTGTAGCCTCTCGAGCATAAAAGCCACTGAGCACAAAGGCATCTAGATGTAAAACCCGACTTGTAGCCGTCGTACGTAAAGCCATAGATTTGTAGCTGTCGAGCGTAGAAAGCTCCTTAGCGTAGAACTGTAGATTTGTAGCTTCTGAAAGGAAAAATTTTCCGAGCGTGAAGTCACGGATTTGTTGCTTCTGAGCGTAAACTAAACGCCACCGAGCGTGAGATCATCGATTTGTTATCTGCTGTCATAAAGTCGTAGGTTTCTGGCCTCTCGAGCAAAAAAGCTACCGAGCACAATGGCATCCGGGCGTAAAACCATAGACTTATAGCTTGCGAGCGTGAAATCGTAGATCTGTTGCTGTCGAGCGTAGAAAGCTCCTTAGCGTAAGAACTACTGACTTGCTTTGCGCGAAAAACTTTTCGAATTCGCTGACTGTCCGTCTTCTCTGAATAATAGGCTGACGTAGGACCCAATCATAACCGAATATTTAATTAGGAGATTTGGTTCGGGGTCCGAGGAGTCCATCCGAACTCTATATATATCCCAAGTTTTCTAAGTGAAAAACTTTTCATCCATCTTCTACGAAAGAAAGCCTCCGACTGTTCGAGCTCTTCTCCGAGTCTTCTCTGAGTCTTCTCTGAGTCTTCAAAGTTTCCAGTAATGGCCTCTAAGAAATCCTCCTCCTCTAAGGGAAAGAAGATTGATTCCTCTTCTCATTCTTCTGCCCAAGCAAGAGTGCCTCTGGTTGGACAGGGCGAACCCCATTCTGAGCTGAGCATCCCGCCGATGAACAGTGCACCCGGCCTTATAGGTAGAGCTTTTGGAAGGAATGAGAACGACTAAAAAATCCTTCGCACATGTTGAACGTGACCGCGCTAGGTCGTCTTCTGTGCTGATAGCCTCTTTGAGGAAGATGATGCACGGAGACGTTTTATCTTTTACGCCAACATTTCTAATGTGTCAGCATAAAAACTCCAGATTTTCGCAGTTGAGCGTAAAAAGCTTTGACTGCCGAAAACTTGGTTTATACTGTATAATTTTGAACTTTTATGCTTGTGGATAAAAATTCTGGCGTAATAGCTTGAACCTTGGTAGTCTGGCGTAAAGCACAGACAGTATACTGCCGACTTGAATTTTATGCTTCTGGATGACAATTCTGGCGTAAACGATCAAGTTTGTACAGTCTTGGCGTAGAGCTCAGACCGTTGCCTCTTGGCATGTGCTGCGATATTTGTAACGTCTAGTATAAAACAGACGTGTTTTTTTCGTACCCTTACAGTTAACTTGGGCGAGTCTCCGCTAGCCGAGGTGATGGGTTCTGCCACCGGGCTGCTGCACTCCAACTATCTGGAGGATCTGTCCCATGTTGTATTTCCTATCTCCGGACCCCAATATCCCAAAGGAAGAAAAATCTTGATATCGGCTCAGGGCGAGCGAATGCTGCTGAACATGATTAATGGAGAGCCTTTGACGTATGTAGACGGAGACCAGTATATAAAGCCGGCCTTTCTTTTCGGGGACATGATTGATAAGCAGTCCCAGACGAAGCCAAAGAAAGAACTCTGGGATTTCCCTGCCGGGAAGTTGGTCTTGAGTTTGCCTAAGATGTCGAGAGATTATCCCATCTCGGCATTCTCCCATGCTACTCATCCCAGGAAGATGTCGTGGACGCTGACTCCCGATCTTCAAGGTAGGCCGGGGAAGATCTTCTACCAGAAAGGATCTGGCCTATTTGTCAGCCGCCTTTCCGGTCATGTAATGTCGTTCAGGGGATTGTACCCGGGCAGTGTCCCGAGTGAAGACAGCTTGGTGCTCCAGCCGGTGCAATTGTCGACCTTTTGCAATGATTTCATGAGGCACGGAGGAGTATACCCCTAGGCGAATCCTAGATGTAACGGGTGGATGACCCCAACAAATGTTCGATGGGCTCGCTTAGTTGATTGGGCCATGGAGCATTTTCGGATCGAGTTGGAGAACATCGGTCTGTTGGCAGCTGTGAGTGCCACCAGCGTTGGGTTACCTCCTAACCCTAACCTATTTTTGGCACTAATGGAGCGATATATTCCGCTCACCGGGACTTTCGCCACTCCGCTGGGGGAGTTGGGATTGGCCCTTCATGAGATGGCAGAGATCTCGAGACTGCCGATGGGGGGTACTCCGTACGAAGAGTATGTTCCCACGAACTGGGAGTTGGAGGATTCAGACCCTCGGGTAGTGGAAGTGTATCAGGAGCTGATGTGCCACTACCTTGCTTGCACCGTCTTCTAGGCTGAGCCTTCATATTTGGCTCACACCAGTAAATGGAAGTCCTACCTCTTTTTTCACCGGGCTAGGGTTGCTCAGCCGAAGAAAGTCTTGGAAGTCAAGGATGAGCCTGTGAATCCTCTGAGCGTGCTGACTGCTCAGGAAGTCGACGATCTCCTGGAGGATGCTAGAGCTCCGGATCAGATCCTCGTCGAAGGGATAGGAAAATATCCTGCAGGTACTAAGGCCTACATCTATCTGAGGCATTGCCGCAGGGCTCTATCCAAGGAAGCTCAACTGGCTGGCTTCCTCTCTATATGGCTGCGTGGACTGGTGGTACCCGGCATTGCATCTGTGGATCGTATTCACCGTAATATCTTGTGGCCTGCAGTGCGTCTGGTGTTTGGGGCGAGACTGTGCTTGCTCCCTGCCATGGTGTGCCGTATACAAGCTGGCCTGAGGGCGATGACTGAGGCGCTGCTCGCTGATGAAGCTCGACGTGAAAGCTTTCCCCGGGTGGAATTTTCATACCTGTATTTGATGGGATGGTTAATTCTCTATAACCCCCGGGTGATGTCTTCCGGTTCTGGCAGTAGCTTGGGGGGGAGTTTCTTGCTGAATTACAAGAAATCCTCTTGGAATGTGCTCAGAGTTTTAGATTGTCGGCGGGTGTTGCACTGCGGTCACAGCTGGAAGCTCCTTTGCATTGTCCCCTCTGTTCATCGCAACCAATCGGGGATTAGGCTTGAGGACTCAGGTAGAGATAGGACCACTCTTTCTCTTGAAGCCTTTAATTGGTTGGTCTGCATTAGACCTTCCCACCTGCTGTACAGAAGTGAAGATCACTGCTTCTTCGAACCCTACTTGCTTAGTCGGTTTGCCAGGCAGTTTGGTATGATCAGTTGCATATGGGCAATGCCGTCACCAGTTTTAGGTCCAGAGGTGGACTCATCGATGGAGCGAGGGGATGGCGATATTTTATCATGGGCTGCACCGGGGCAATTTTTACTGTGCCCTTCATCACACCCTCCACGGAGCTATGCATCCTGCATTCGTATGCCCAGTTCTATGTGGCAACGAACACCTCCCATCGCAATTTTGATATGGGTGGAAGATTTAGGGTGCCCTCTTCCAAGCCTGGGGGAAGGGTCGAAGTCCCCTAGATTTCTTCTGACGAGGGTGACAAGTCCGCTACTCCGGATGAGCCACTCGTATCGGTACCGAGGGGTAAAATACCTTCGCCTGCAGGGGCGTTGGTAGTCTCCAAGAAACGAAGGAGTCCCGCTCTGAAGGAGGCTTCCCCTCGTAAGAGGACGAAGAGGATGGTTACTCGTCCTCTCCAGATTCCTGGCATTAAGGCTCCTGGAAGTGAGCCTGCTTCTCCCTATGTCGGGGATGATTCTTTGATTGGGGGTTCCTCGCCTTTTAGAGAGGAACCTTCTACAGTTTCGGCCGGTGGCGTCGGAGAATCTCAGCTGGAGGCTGCTACTGCTGCTACTACTTCAGGTAGTGGAACGAAGTCGCCTTCGAGGCTGGTTATAAGATTCCATATACCTTTGCCTGGATCAGCATTGGAAGAGGCCCCTGCCGTGCCCATCAGCGCTTCTAGCGAGATTCCAGTTGATGAGCCTCAAGTGGATCTCGGCGAAGACCTGGAAGAGTATTTGCCAGTGTCAGTTAGCAGGCCCTCTTCTCCAGGTGTGACAGCTTGGCTAGAATCACTGTCGTCTTTTCGTGCCTCTTCTTTTAGGAAAATTAACATCATGTTTGACATTAACTTCCTCTTGACTTCTTCTCAGGGGATGACCTCTTCGGGGAGGGCAATGTATATGCGCCCTTCGGCTCCATGTCAGGTCCTGGCGTTGATACGGAGGCGCCTGATTTTGAAGATGAAGCATCTTCGGGTGTCGGCTCGCTTGCTGACGAGGTTTCGATACCTCAAGAGGACGACCCTGTCGTTGCGACAATGCCTCCTTCGAGTATGCTGGTTACTTCATCTGGTGTTGGCGCTTCCTCTTTTGTCGTACCCCCTGTCGAGACGAGGACTGTGGCCACGTCGATTGCGGTCGCCTCTGGAGCGCGGTTCGACAACATTATAGCCATTCCCAGCGTGCATTCGGGCCTAGCTGCGCTGACCGAGCAATATATCAGTATCTTCTACAACACTTTGACAACGCTGATATCAATGGTATTAGAGAAGAATCTGAATTTTGAGCGTCTGAAGAAGTCCTCTCGGTTTTTGATAGAGGCGATCAGGGACCTTGGCGATACTGGTTTAGCTGACGCCCTGGCGGAGGTAGTTAATTGTTTGGAGCAACCCGTTAACGAATACTCGCAGCTATCCCAATATAGTATTGACGATTTGGTCCAGGATGAATACGACTCGCTGACTGCAAGGTTGGGATTGTTGGAAGCTCTGAGCAGGTCCCTCGAGATGCGACAGCAGGAGATGAGCGACGAGCACACCATCTTAGAGTGTGTTATTCCCCAGTTGGCCAAGAGTCAAGCTGAACATGAGAAAAATGAAGCGAGGGTCCGTAAGTTGGAGGCTGAGCTCGCTTTAGAGAAGGAGTGGTCTCATGCTTCAGCCGCCGATGTGCATGTGTTACAGAGCCAGATGGAAGAAGCTCAACAGAACTTGGCACATGCGAGTGCCATGCACGCCGCTCTTACACATTCTCTGTCTGATTTATCCGGCTTGAATGATGAGGAGACGAGATGGGAGCGAGCTCGAGCTGCCGTTTTGGACTCCAGGAATGCGAAGATGGCCAGACTGGCGCAACAGATTTGCGATTTGACCGCTCCTCCTTCATGATGTACTTTTGCTTTTGCTTTTTAATGTACTTCCGCTCTTTTTTGGGGGAATAATAAAGAGGCTTTTCATCTGACTTTGTGGACCCGTCATTTCGGAATGTAAATGACAGGTTTGGGTGAGAGTAATATCAGAGGTAGTATGGACGTGATAGTCTCTCGGTAAACCTTTTTTTTTCTTTAGCAGGGCGTATCTATTCAGAGGTCATATGGACATGATAGAATACGGCCAAACTAGTTTCATTTTGGAAGTAGTTTTGTCAGAATAAGATTTTTGCCTTATTCCACTTGAGCAGAGGAGGTTAAGCATAGTATCTTTTCAGGAATTTGCCATTGATAGGAGCCATTAGTAGGTCTCCATTAGGCTGGGCTAACCTGTAAGCGCCGTTTGAGAACGTTGTTTCGATCACATAGGGGCCTTCCCATTTTGGCTAAAATTTGCCCTTGCTCCTGTGAGTGAGAATTATTGGCCTTCTTACAACTAAGACTAGTTCGCCAACTTTGAACACTCTTTCCTTTACTTTTTGATTAAAAGCTCTGGAAATGCGCGCTTGATAGAACGCGATGCTGTGTTGAGCTTGAAGGCATTTCTCGTCTAATCCTTCTAGCTCTTGAAGCCTTAAAAGGTCATTCTTTTCCCGAGTTAACTCATAGGCGACTGCTATCCTGAGTGACGGGATTTGAATTTTGATGGAAAGAACTGCTTCGCTCCCGTAGACTAGTGAGAACGGGGTACAACCTATCGGTGCTCGGACCGTTGTGCGGTATGCCCAGAGAGATTCTCCCAGCTTCTCGTTCCAATCTCTTTTGTTCGAAAAGATAAACTTGTTCAAGAGTTTGATAATGGTTTTGTTAAAGGCTTCCGCCAAACCATTAGCAGCTGGATAATACGCCGTAGAGGCGCTATTTTGTATCCGATTTTTATCGCAAATGAAATGCTTGGCTGATGAATTAAGGCCTATTGTCATGGATTATCCTTTGGGGAATCCCAAAGCGATAAATGACGTGATGCTTGATAAAGCTGATCATATTGGATATTTTTATCTCAGCGAGAGGGATCGCCTCTGCCCATTTGGAGAAGTAATCCGTGATGACCAGTATGAACTGGTGACCTCTAGAAGAAGACGGGTGAATAGGACCAATAATGTCCATACCCCATGCTTCGAAAGGCCAGGATGCAACCGTAGGATGCAGATATTCAGATGGCTGGTGTATGAAGTCTGCATGGACCTGACAGGCCTTGTATCGTTTGGCATACTTGATTGCGTCTGCGATCATAGTGGACCAGTAATAGCCCATTCTTCTGATACGATCCTGTAGCTTAGGACCGGATTGATGCGCCCCCCATATGCTGTCGTGAGCTTCGCAGATAATCTGCTGTGCTTCGTTATTAGAGAGACATCTTAATAGCAGTCCGTCGTAGGTCCGGCGATATAGGTATTGTGAAGATGCATTGAAGTAGAAGCGTAATTATCGTCTTTTGATGGATGCTGCTTCTTTAGGGTCCTCCGGCAAGATTTCGTATGCCACGAAATCTACAAAGGGACTTCTCCAATCTCTCGTAGGAGGATCGATGTTCACAGCGTAACTGTGTTCGATGTGAGAGTTGTTCTTCACAAATAATAGATCTCTGTTAAGAAGGATTATCGAATTCTGCCTTCTTATAGGAGTAGCTAATCTGCAGCTAGACTGGCTAGGGCATCGGCTTCCAGATTCTGAGATCGAGGTACATGCTCTAGGAAGAACCCCTTGAATGTCACGGCTATCTCGATCGTTGCTTGGTGATAGGGGATGAGGTCTGGATTCTGAACTTTCATATATTCCTCTGACTTGATTGACGATAAGCAGAGAATCACCAAAAGCTTCCAGAGATTCGACCCCCAGCTCTTTAGCGACTTGGAGCCCGATTAGTAGAGCGTTGTACTCTGCCACATTGTTGGAACAGGGCTCGTTAAGAGAGTATGCTCGATAGATGACGAGTTTATCGGGAGTAACCAGGACAATTCCTACTCCTGAAATTACGTTTCCTTTGGGACCAGTCCTGGAGGTGCCGTCGAAGAACAGTTGCCATGCGTCACTTTCCATTGCGGAACTACATTCTGCAACTTCGTCGGGATTGTCCTCGTATAATTTGGAGGCCTCCGGGATCGGATGAGTAGCTAGGAAGTCAGCCAATGCTTGGCCTTTGATGGACTTCTGAGGGACGTACACCATGTCATATGGTGTCAATAACATCGCACAAGTTGCGAGTCGGTAGTTAAGAATACTTGGCTTGTTCATCAGTACCCGAAGAGGATTGATCTTGGAGATGATGTGAATAGTCTGGCCGGTGACATAATGCCGCGTCTTCTGGATAGAGAATATCAGAGCCAAACATTCTTTTTCTACCGGATTGTACCGGTGCTCAGCTCCGATCATCATTCTACTTAGATAGTAGATAGCCGAAAGTTTATTCAGAGGTAATATGAACATGACAAACTTTTGATCGTGACTCCTTTGGAGATGGAGGTACACGTCTGCTCAGAGGTGGTATGGACATGGCAGTTTTTTGTGGACTTAACACTACTGGCGTACTTATGACTAAGTACGGGTATTAAGTGTAGATGGCAACCTACATCAGAAGATAGTGGATAGCTGAAAGTTTATTCAGAGGTAATATGAACATGACAAACTTTTGATCGTGACTCCTTTGGAGATAGAGGTACACGTCTGCTCAGAGGTGATATGGACATGGCAGTTTTTTGTGGAGTTAACACTACTGGCGTACTTATGACTAAGTACGGGTGTTAAGTGTAGATGGCAACCAACATCAGAAGATAGTGGATAGCCGAAAGTTTATTCAGAGGTAATATGAACATGATAAACTTTTGATCGTGACTCCTTTGGAGATGGAGGTACACGTCTGCTCAGAGGTGATATGGACATGGCAGTTTTTTTGTGGACTTAACACTACTGGCGTACTTATGACTAAGTACAGGTGTTAAGTGTACATGGCAACCTATATCAAAAGATAGTGGATAGCCAAAAGTTTATTCAGTGGTAATATGAGCATGACAAACTTTTGATCGTGACTCTTTTGGAGATGGAGGTACACGTCTGCTCAGAGGTGATATGGACATGGCAGTTTTTTATGGACTTAACACTACTGGCGTACTTATGACTAAGTACGGGTGTTAAGTGGAGATGGCAACCTACATCAGAAGATAGTGGATAGCCGAAAGTTTATTCAGAGGTAATATGAACATGACAAACTTTTGATAGTGACTCCTTTGGAGATGGAGGTACACGTCTGCTCAGAGGTGATATGGACATGGCAGTTTTTTGTGGACTTAATACTGCTGGCGTGAATGCCGAGAAGTTAAGTAGCTCGCCGTTTGCTTTCCCTTGCGGAGATCACGGGTGTCATCTGGTTCCCCGTAGAGGTCAGATGTTGTCTTATGCGCGGAGCGTGCTTTGTACTTCTGATTCGGCGCTGAGGCATCATCAGAAGTTTTGTCTATTCTGCCACGGACGGGAGACTGGTTTCTACTCGTAGAACGCAGTGGATACCTCTAGGTTAGCACTGAGGCTTTGCCCAAAGTTTTGTCTGTATCGCACATAGCGGGAGACTGGTTTCTACGCGTAGAGCGCAGTGGATACTTCTGGGTTAGCGCTGAGACTTCGCCCGAAGTTTTGTCTGTACCGCGCGTAGCGGGAGACTGGTTTCTACGCGTAGAGCGCAGTGGATACTTCTGGGTTAGCGTTGAGGCTTTGCCCGAAGTTTTGTCTGTACCGCGCGTAGCGCGTGACTGAATTTTACGTGCAGGGCACGGAGGGAGCAATGCTACAACCTCATTGGTCGGAGAGATCGGAGAGTCCACAGGGATGGTAGAGGATGTCTTGGGCATCCAGACCTTGTGCAGCTTCCTGTTGTTTTGTACATAGAGAGAGTGAGAGTTACCCCCCGTCGAAAGCATGTCTTCGTAGGCAGACTGGTCGAACTGGACGACCAGTGTCTTCTTCACGGATCCCACAGATACCACATCGTGTTGAGCAATCGCTTCCTCATCAGAAGAGAAAGATGTCCCCAGCAGAGTCGCCATCTTGTTTGTGGTATTAAACGAAAGAACAAATGTATATAATACGAGGTTTGCACGAAACCCGCTTTCTTTGGTTTAAAAACCAACTTGTACAATTTGATCCTATACGAGGATGTAGGAGTACAATTTATTTAATCTGGGTAGATGATTGCTATAGGTGTCTGATCTACAGTCGATCACTTTAGCCCTTGGACTATACGATGGTGAAGAAGTGCCGTGGAAGACGGAAAGCAGCTTCGAAGGTGGCGAAAGAGGATGGATGCACGATGCCAATGTCGTCGATCGCTACTCTTTGCCTGATCTCTGGATGCTTCTTTCTCTCTCTTAAAGACTCTTCGATCTCTCCTCAATCTCCAATGTTTCTACCCGTGGTTCGATCTCCTTGGAGGTTCGACCTTGTTCGATCTTCTTTCAAAGTTTCGACCTTGTTCGATTTTTTTACTCTCGACCTGTTCCTCTGTTGATAGAGGTCTCTATTTATAGAGTTTTGGTGACAGTGACCACTCAATCGGTGTGGAAACCGAGTAGTGGAAAGTACAGCACCCTTTTACACAACGGTTAAAATAACCAAAACCTGCGTATAGATGACCTTTTGAATGAGCGTGTGACGCGGGTCCAACTAAGGGACAAAACGCGTATAATTGCTACAAAGATCACGGCGTAGAAGCCACGTAGGTAGGTATCCCCCGTGTAGAAGAGGTTGGCGTAGAAGCCAATGTCTGTCGCCGTGGCGTAGAAGCCAAGTAGGCATAGAAGTCGAGTAGGCGTAGAAGTCTGATGGCATAGAAGCCCAATAAGCACAGAAGGCCGAATGAGCATAGAAGTCGAACGAGCATAGAAGCTGAATGGGCGTAGAAGCCGAGGGGATGTGGACGTCTTTAGCCGAAATCACGGATCTTGGAGATATAATCAAATCTCTCGCATTAAATGCAGAGATTCGCCATCATCATTAATTGCCGAGGCATGTTCCGAAGGCCTGCCACCGTTCTGAGCATTAGATGCAGAGACGTGCCTCGAGCCCTGTACGAAGAGCAGCTTTTGACATAGCAGTCTGTTTGTCTTTCGCGGAGCATAAACAGTTCACGTTTGCTTGTGTAAAACAAGGCAGCGTATCCCTTTGTATGCGTAAAAGCAGTCTCCGCTGAGGGGATGTCAGTAAACGACGGTTCGGTGATATTTAATCAAATCCTCTGCATTAAATGCAGAGATTGGCCATCATACTGTGGGGCACATCCCGAGTGGTCTGCCATCTTTCCAGCCGTCGTCTGGGTAGCCGTGTAATACTTTTTGTCAGGAGTCAGATGTCAGGTTCACTGCGTGACTTGACATGTTCATTTCGGGGAAGACGAAGCGTTCCTTGTACGCTTTAATGCTGCTATGAAAGCGGATGAGGTTTACGCCATGGAGGAGATGAAGCACCCCGTCTACGCTGAAGTGGCCTGGACATACTGCTTTTATGCGGATGGTCCCATCATATTTTACGCCGTGCTCAGCGAAAAAGCTTATTGCACTCTTGATGGCCTTGAGGTCCCCTGCTTACGCTGCCCTGTATCACCATGTTGCGTAGAGCTATCCAGCGTATTTTTCATGCTTTTACAGCTTGCCGCCGACCGGAGCCGCCCTTCCGCCGGAGTACGCCCCCTCGACGAGAGCAGGCCCTATCCAAGCAGCCACGTCGAGGTAACCACATAAGTTCTCCGCTTCTTTATGATACTATTGTATCGTCGTGTCATCGTATCGAGAATTGTGGTATTAGACACAAACCTAATTAAACCCTAATTATATACAGGCTAGATTAATGATTAATAAAATTAGGATTTGTGTATTAACTAGCAAACACCTTAATCATGAGACCTAACATCAAGGACTAGTGTTTCACCCAAATACCTGTACATAAACCATGTACAATGAGCATAGAAACCAAGGAGCATGTGTTTGTACAGAACAGAAATCATGGTCAAACCGTAACTTGAAATTATTGTCTCAAGGCCCAGGATACCTAAGCATAGAACACGTGTGCACCTTAGCTACGAGCATATGTGACACTGTATTCGAGAAGCCGTGAACTTACGACAATATTCAAGCATCACATTGTAGTCGTGTGTATTTAATGTTTAGTGTCTGACATCAGTATTTGTTACATTACATTGGTGTGTTTAGGGTCATTGGTTCAGCCAGAAGATACTACAGGAGCGGGCTATTGGCATTCACAGCTTCAGGACCCAGGCAAGATACCTTGCCGTATTTACTGTTTGATTTAAATGATGCATATGTTGTATGATTCTTTTGCTGTATTTCATAAGACTGTATGCGTCTGAGATTGACTCGGGTGCTATCGACGGATACGTCGATGATTTAGTATACTTGGCCTAGTCACTAGTAGACTCACCCCAGTTAGGAGGATACGTTGATATCTTCCAAGACCTGACACTTTACACGTATTCACTGTGACATTCCTATTGGGATGCGGGTCCAAGTACTCGACTAGCTATCGGTGCGTGTGATATGCATCACGGTTAACACATAACTCAGGATTATTTTATTTGTAGAGACTGGCATATAGATACGGATATGCTCGTCGAGTATTCGACTAGTGTATTTACATTGGGAGGGGAGGACATCTAGTAGGCGTATGGGATACACACACTGGATTTCGTAGTATCCGGAGGAGCCACGGATCCAGTAATTTCCTTTATTGAAGATACCGCGCTCTTTGAAGTGATACGGACGTATATATATTGCAGATACCTTATTCTTCGGGATAATGGATGTTACAGATACCACGCTATTTGGAGTATTGGACGTTATGCCTACGCCTACCCATACGCAACAAAGTTATCTTCATATTGCATTTACTTAGATAGTTAGCACACCCTTTTACATTATTGAATTTATCTTATTTAGTATTCATATATATGGCAGGCTTCTATGTATCTTGTTACGTCCCTCTGAGGACCTGGTACCTTTCCAGATTTGGACGAGACATATTACCCCACAGTATACGGGCCAGGATAGGAGACGAGATTCGCTACCGCAGAGGAGCTAGAGGTGCTACCATCAGAGTTTCTGTAATCATTTGGTAGGCATTCTGCCTAGGATTGGGAGCATCATTACATAGTCAGCCAATGCCCTAGTCATTACTCTTTTATCTATAATTTTAGTACATTTATTACTTCATAGTAGTGGGTTTGTTCCCACCAGACATTATTGGTTGTACTATGATATCTTGGGACTGGAATTTACTTTCTAGCAGTTTATTTAGTACTTCTTGCTGTTTATTTTGTGGATGAGATTAGATTACCTATTATTGACTAATATTGGACATGTTAGTATTTTAGGACAGCATAGCACTCTTCGCTAGGATCCCATTAAATTGGGATATCCTCGGAGACGTGACAGCTGTATATTGCCACGTGGTCTGGTTCCATGTATTTTTGGGACTGGGGCATGACAGGGACACCCCACTCCTTTACACTAACACCGCACTCGACGGAGTGATACGGACGTATATATATATTACTGATACCACATTATGTATAGTGTTGGACATTACTTGGTGATATTACAGATACCACACTCTATAGAACGTTGGAAATTATTGTATTCCTGCGCCCGTGTTATAGGGGGCATGTGTGGCCTATACTAGCCGGTTGTCACGAATGGTGAATTACGTCAGCATATTATTTGATGATAAATAAAAGAAATAAGATGAGGTTTATACGAAACCCGCTCTTAGGTTTACAAACAAGAAGTACAATTAATCCTATACGAGGATGTCAAGTATAATTTTTTAATCTGGGTAAATATTGCTACAGGAGTCTGATCCGTAGTCGATCACTTTGTCCCTTGGACCACACGATGATGAAGAAGTGCCATAGAAGACAGAAAGCAACTTTGAAGGTTGCTAAAGAGAGTGGATGCTCGATGCCAAAGTCGTCGATCACTACTCTTTGCCTGAGCTCTGGATTCTTCTCTCTCAAAGACTCTTCGACTCCTAGTTCCTTGACCTTCTCTCTTGGTCTTGGAATCTTTGGCCTTGGTTCTGACCTCCTTTTTTCTCACACTCGATTTTTTGACCTTTTTCCTCTGTCAATAGAGGCCCTTATTTATAGAGTTTTAGTGATAGTGACCACTCTGTCGGCGTAGAAACCGAGCAGTAGAAAGTATGGCACTTTTTACGCGATGGTTAAAATAACCGTTGCCTACGTATAAATAACCTTTTGAATAAGCGTGTGACGCGTGTCCCATTAAGAGACAATGCGTATAACTGCTGCGAAGATCACAGCATAAAAGCCACGTAGTTAGTTATCCCTTGCGTAGAAAAGGCTGGCGTAGAAGCCAATAACTGTCACTATGGCGTAGAAGCCAAAGGGTTATCAAACCGGCATAGAAGCCGAGTAGGCGTAGAAGCCGAGTAGGCATAGAAGCCGAGTGGGCGTAGAAGCCGAGCAGGCATGGAAGCCGAGTAGGCGTAGAAGATAGCTGATCCTCCTCTCTTGACTGAGGCTTTGAGCGAATTCTGGACCGAACAGCTTTAATACGCACCGATGCAAATATAACCTGAGTTGGCATATTTCAAGGAGATAGGGTACATCGTGCTCCCAAAGCTGAAAATAGCCTGATGGCATAATGTGCAAAAGCGACGATGTAGACGTTTTAGCCGAAATTATGGCTTTTGGAGATATAATCAAATCTCTTACATTAAATGCAGAGATCTGCCATCATCCTGCACATTAAATGCAGAGGCGTATCTTGAATATCTGCCACCATTCTGCGCATTAAATGCAGAGACGTGCCTCATGGATTTGCCATCATTCTGCGTATTAAATGCGGAGATGTACCTCGAGCTCTGTAGGAAGAGCAACTTTTGACGTGGAAGCTTGTTTGTCTTCTGTGGAGCGTAAGCAGCTTACATCTGCTTGTGTAAAACTAGGCAGCGTATTCCCTTGTATGCGTAAAAGTAGTTTACGCCAAGGAAATGTTACTAAATGGCAGTTTGGGTTGCTGTGCCGCGCCATCATTATAGCCATCATCTTGGTAGTCGTACAGTACTCTTTGTTAGGAGTCAGACGTCAGGTTCACTGCATGATCAGGTTCATTTTGAGGAATACGAAGCATTTCTCATATACGTCAATGTTGTATTTAAAAGCGGATGAGTTTTACGCCATAAAGGCGATATGGCATCCTTTTTACGATGAAGCATCCTGGACATACTGCATTACGCGGATAGTCCTTGATCTTATATTTTATGCTGTACTTAGCAGAAAAGCTCGGTTGTACGCCGATGGCTCTGAAGTTGTCTTTTTACGCTACCCAGCACTAAAATACTACGTATAGCTATTCAGCGTATTTTTTATGCTTCTACAAGACCCCCTTCAAAGTTTTTAAATTCCTCGTAATTTGAAACGCTTTGAATGAAGCATGAAACGGTCAAGTCTGACTCGTTCTTCAAGGCTGATTTCTTAGCAGATTCTTGGGGATTTGTTGGGATTCGGTGTTTTCTCTCTTTCCTATATAAAGGCTGAGGAGTTAACTTGTTCTTCCCATATTTCCTTCACCATACAGAGATGATCGCCGGAGTTCGTCGGGTCGACTTGAGGAAGAAGAAGACCATGTTCTTCCAGCATGTAAGGAGCCAAAAAAGAAGGCATCTTCGAGCAAATGTACTCTGCATCGCTGGATCATGGAAGGATATCATAGCTTCCTTTGCTCGGGATAATCAGCAACTTTGTATGGCGGTTCGTCCAGGAGAGAGGAAGGGTCATGTTAGACCACACAGCTTGCAAGCTGTATCTTCTTCTGATACTTTCGTGGACCAGAGCAGAAACTAGCTCTGTCCTCGAGTATTGAGTTGGGTTAAATACCTCAACTCAATCTACCATAGCATATGGAGGATGGGCTCTGAATAATTCAGGCAGGCCCAATTTTGTATCCTCCCGCCATTAATCATTTTTTTGTTAATCGGTCGCAAAAATCGACTAACTGCTGAAGAAGACAGAAGAAGATCTCCACCAATACGAGAACCTGGCAGAACAGATTCTGGGGGTGGCCTTCCGATGACGATGTAGAGATCCTTTGTAGACTGGATTTCCTTCATATGTAATCATGATTTTAATAAAATTGTCTTCTTCTGTGCATATAATTATCTTGCCATATACTTTGCTGTAAAGTCTGAATATGTGTAGCTTCGACACGTCTGGTAACTTTACACCGACTCTGATAGAAAGAGTATTAGCTCCCGTCCTATCTTTTACGCATAACTAAGGATGCCCAGAAAGCCGCTTAGCATTTAAGTCGAGTATTCGAATTGTCCTGCTGTTAGGAATGGGGAGCTGCGTAGAATTCTGAACCGTCACTTCTGATAAGAAGAATTTTTATTCAGATCATCATCTTCAAGAATGATTTCCCAAAAATCCCTTGAAATAGGGCGAGAAACGGCTGTCAAACTGAGTCACCATCTTGAACTGTAGATAAAATATTTAGACTGGATTCTGGATGAACTTCCAATCGACCCAAGAAGAAGAGTCATTTTCAATGTTAAACTCTGTATGCTTTAGATACTTAGGATATTTTGGGACCAAGAAGGAGTATCCTATGTGTGAACCCTTGCAATTGACCGCCTTGGATTTGTTCATACACATACGCGTACTCCTGCCTGCGTATTTTTCAGTTATGCGGAGAGTCATAGATCTGTAAATGTGGATGAGCGCAAAAATCATAAGTTCGCAGCCTCTCGAGCGTAAGAGCTGCTGAGCATAAAAGCATCCGGGCGAAGAAACTGTAGATTTGTAGCCTTTGAAAAGAAAATCTTCCGAGCGTGAAGTTGTGGATCTGTTGCCTCTGAGCGTAAAAGCCCCCGAGCGTGAAATCATAGATTTGTAGCTTCTGAGCATGAAGTCGTAGGTTTGTAGCCTCTCGAGCATAAAAGCTACCGAGCATAAAAGCATCCGGGCGTAAAACCATAGACTTATAGCCTCTTAGCATAAAACCGTAGATTTGTAGCTATCGAGCGTAGAAAGCTCCTTAGCGTAAAACCACGAATCTGTCTTGCATGAAAACTTTTTAAATTCGCTGACTGTCCATCTTCCCTGAGTAATAGGCTGACGTGGTCCCCAATCATAACCAAATATTAATTATCGGATTTGGTTCGGGATTCGAGGAGTCTGTCCGAACCCTATATATACTCAAAGTTTTTCAAAGAAAAACTTTTCATCTGTCTTTTACAAAAGAAAGCCTTCGACTCTTCAACTTCTTCTTTGTTTCCTCTCCGAGCATTCAGAGTTTTCAACAATGGCCCCGAAACAAATCTCCTCCTCTAAGGAAAAGAAGGTTTATTCTTCTTCTCGCTCTTCTGCCCAAGCGAGAGCGACTTCCATCGGGTAAGGCGAGCTTCATTCTGAACGAAGTGTCCCGCCGACAAGCTGTGCACCCGGAGTTAAAGGTAAAGTTTTTGGGATGAAAAGAACGACGAAAATTCTTCGCCCACGTTGCACATGAACGCGCTAGGTCGTCTTTTGTGCTGATAGCCTCTTTGAGAAAGATGATGCACAGAGATGTTTTATCTTTTATGCCCACATTTCTAATGTGTCAGCGTAAAAACTCTATATTTTCGTAGTCGAACGTAAAAGCTTTGACTGTCGAAACTTGGCGTATACTATATAATTTAAGTTTTACGCTTCTGGATGGAAATTCTAGCGTAATAACTCAAACTTTGGCAGTTTGGCATAAAACACAGACTGTTAGATTTTTTTGTGTATACTGTCAGTCTTGAATTTTACACTTTTGAATAAGATTCCAGCGTAAAAGATCAAGTTTTTACAGTCTTGGCATAAAGCACAGACTGTTGACTTTTGGCATATGCTACAAGATTGTAATGTCTAGTATAGAAACTGACGTGTCTTTCTTGTTCTTTGTAGTTAACTTGCATATGTCTCCATTACCTGAGGTGATGGGTTCTGCTGCCGGGATGCAGCATTCCAACTACCTGGAGGATTTGTCCCACGTGACATTTCCTATCTCCGGACCCCAGTATCCTGAAGGAAGAGGAATCCTGATATCGGCTCAAGACGAGCGAACTCTGTTGAACATGATCAACGGAGAGCCCCTGACGTACATAGACGGGGACCAATATATAAAGTCGACTTTTCTCTTCGGGGACATGATTGACAAGCAGTCCCAGACGAAGCCCAAGAAAGAACTCTAGGTTTTCCCTGTCGGGGGCTTGGTCATGTATCTGCCCAAGATACTGAGAGACTATCCCATCTCGGCATTCTTTCATGCTACATATCCCAGGAGGATGTCGTGGACGCTGACTCCCGATCTTCACGGCCGGCCAGGGAAATATTTTACCAGAAAGGATCTGGCCAAGGGTCATTTGTCAGCCACCCTTCCGGCTCTGTGATATCGTTCAGAGGATTATACCCGGGCAGTGTTCCGAGTGAAGACAGTTTACTGCTCCAGCCGGTCCAATTACCGACTTTCTGCAATGATTTTATGGGGCATGGAGGAGTATACCCCAAGGCTAATCCTCGGACAAGTGGGTGGATCACCCATATAAATCTTCGATGGGCTCGTTTGGCTGACTGGGCCCTAAAGCATATTCGGACTGAGCTGGAGGGCATTGGTCTGTACGCAGCTGTTAGTGCTACCAGTGTTGGGTTACCTCTCAACCCTAGCCTGTTCTTGGCTCTGATGGAACGATATATCTCGCTCACCGGGACTTTCGCCACTCTACTGGGGGAGTTGGATTGGCCCTCCACGAGATGGCAGAGATTTCGAGACTGCCAATGGATGATACTCCTTATGAAGAGTATGTTCCCACAAACCGGGAGCTAGGAGATTCAGACCCTCGGGTAGTGGCAGTGTACCAGGAGCTGATGTGCCACTACCTTGCTTGCACCATCTTTTATAATGAGCCTTTATATTTGGCTCATACCAATAAATGGGCATCCTACCTCTTCTTTTACCGGGCCAGGGCTGCTAAGCCAGAGAAAGTCTTGGATAGCAAGGATCAGCCTCTGAGCTTTCTGAGCGTGCTTAGCGCTCAAGTAGTCGACGATCTTATGGAAGATGCTGGGGATCCAGACCAGATTCTCGACGAAGGGATAGGAAAATATCCTGCAGGCACTAAGGCCTACAGTTATTTGAGGCATTATCGCAGGCCTCTGTCCAAGGAAGATCAACTGGCTGGCTTCCTCTCCATATGGCTGCGCCAACTGGTGGTACCCGGCATTGCATCTGCGGACCGCATTCACTGGAAGACACTATGGCCTGTAGTGCGTCTGGTGTTCGGGGCAAGACTGGGCTTGCTCCCTGCCATAGTTTGCCGCATACAAGCTGGCCTGAGGGCCATTACTGATGGGCTACTTGCGGATAAAACTCGGCGTGATAATTTTCCCAGGGTATAATTACCATACCTGTATTTGATGGGATGGTTAATTCTACATAACCCCAGGGTGATGTCTCCCGGCCCTGGCAGTAGTTCGGGGGGTAGTTTCTTGCTGAATTACAAGAAATCCTCATGGAACATGACCACAGTTTTAGACTGTCAGCGGGTGCTGAATTTTAGTCACAACTGGAAGCTTTTCTGCATTGTCCCCTCTGTACATCTCAATCAACAGGGGTGCAGGCTTCAGGACTTAGGTGAAGGGCAGACCATTCTTTCTCCTGAGGCTTTTAATTGGTTGGTCTGCATTAGACCTTTCCATTTACTGTACAGAAGTGAAGACCAATGCTTCTTGGAATACTACTTGCCTAGTCGGTTTGCCAGGCAGTTTGGGTATGACCAATTGCATGTGGGTAATATCGTTACCAGCTTCAGGTCCAGGGGCGAACTCATTGATGGAGCGAGAGGGTGGCGATACTTCATCATGGGTTGTACTGAAGCAATTTTTACCGTGTCCGTCATTTCACTCTCCACGGAGCTGCGCATCCTCCACTCGTATGCCCAGTTTTACGTGGCAACCAACACCTTCCATCGCAATTTTGATATGCATGGAAGTTTTAGGATGCCCTCCTCCAAGTCTGCTGGAAGAGATAAAGTTCCCTCGATCTCCTCTGACGAGGATGAAGATTCCGTGAATCCAGATGAGCCTCTGTTGGCGGTACCGAGGGGTGAAATACCTCCGCATGCAGGGGCTTTGGTCATCTCTGGTAAGAGAAGGGCTCCTGTTCCGAAGGAGACTTCCCCTCGCAAGAAGAAGAAGAATACGGTTACTCGTCCTCTCAGGATTCCCGGCCATGAGGCTCCTAGAAGTGAACCTGCTGCTTCCCTTGTCGGGGATGATTCTTTGATTGGGGGTTCCTCGCCTTTTAGAGAGGGAACCTCCACAGTTCTGGCTGGCGGTGCCGGAGAATTCCTGCTTGAGGCTGCTGTCGCTGCTACTGCTTCAGGTAGTGGTATGAGATCGCCTTCGGGGCCGAGCCGAATAAGGATATCTTTATCCAGATCAGAATCGAGAGAAACCCCTGCCGTGTCTGTAGGTGCACCCAGCGAGATTCTAGCTGACGAACCTTGATTGGATTTGGGTGAAGATTTGGAAGAATACCTGCCGATGTCAGTTAGCACACCCCCTTCTTCAGGTATGACAGCTTGCCTAGCATCATTAAGATATGATTTAGCTGTACTGGCCGCAGATGCGACATATATACCATCGGCCATGGGTAAATGTCGTCCTTACGCCTCTTTTTAGAAAAATTAACATCATTTTGATATTAAATTTCTTTTGTCTTCTTTTCAGGGGAAGACATCTACGGGGGGGGGCAGTGTTGACGCGCCCTTTGGCTCTTTGTCATCTCCTGGCGATGACATGGAGGTGCCCGACTTTGAAGAGGAAACATTTTTGGGTGCCGGCTCATCCAAAGTGGTTCCGATATCTCAAGAGGAGGAGGAGCCTGTCATTGCGACATTGCCTCCTTTGAGTACGCCGGTCACTTCGTCCGTTGTTGGTGCATCTTCTTTTGTCGCACCATCTGTTGAGGCGACGGCTGTGGCAACATCGTCTGCGGTCGTTCCTGGAGAGAGGTTCGCCAATATTGCAGCCACTCCCAGCGTTCATTCGGATCTAGCTATGCTAACTAAGCAGTATACCGGTATCTTCTACACCACTATAAAAACGTTGATATCAATGGTGTTGGAGAAGAACCTAAGCTTTGAGGTGCTGAGGAGGTCCTCTCAGTTTGCGATAGTGCCGATCAGAGAATTCAACGACACTAGGATAACTGACACACTGGAGGAGATAGTTAATGGTTTGGAGCAACCTATTAACGAATATCTACGGCTATCTCGAGGCAGCATTGAAGACATAGTCCAGGCTGAATATGACTCCTTGACTACGCAGCTTACTGAACAGATGGAAGGCCTAAATAAATCCAATAAGACACATCAGCAGGAGATAGATGAAGAAAAAGCTGTCTTGGAGGAGGTCATTCCTCTTCAAACAAAGTGCCAGGCCGAGCATGAAGAGAATGTAGCGAGGGTCCGCAGACTGGAAGCAAAACTCGCTCAGGCAAAAGAGTGGGCCTCTCAGTCGTCGAAAGCTCTAGATGGTCGACTGGGCATAGCCCAACAGAACTTGGCGCGTGCAGGAGTCGCCTGTGCTGGTTTTGTTCTGGCTAGGTCCGAACTGTCCCTTCTGAGCAATGATGAGGCACGGCTGGAGCGGGCCCGCGCTATCTTTTTAAGCTCCAGGACTAAGAAGATTGCCGCACTAGCACAGCTGATTCGCGACCTGACCGCTCCCACCAAATGATGTACTTTTTTACATTTTAATGTAATTTTTTGCTCTTTTTGGGAATAATAAAGAGGTTTTTCATCTGACTTTGTGGACCCATTATTTTGGAATATAAATGACAGGTTTGGGTGAAAGTGATATCAGAGGTAATATGGACGTGATATACTCTCGGTAAGCTTCAGCAGGACATATCTATTCACAGGTTATATCGACGTGATGGAATATGCTCCGACTAAAATTTGTGCACAAAATACTATCAAAGGTAATATGGACGTGATTGGTCTTGAAGTTCCAAATTAGTTAAACATATCTATTCAGAGATTATATGGACATGATAGAATACGATCCAACTAATTTTGTTTTGGAAGTAGTATTGTCAGAATGAGATCTTCACCATACTCGATTCGAGCAAAGGAGGTTAAGCGTAGTACCTTTTCAGAAATTTGCCATTGATAGGAGCCATCAACAAGTCTCCATTTGGCTTGGCTAACCTGTAAGCGCCGTTTGAGAACGTCGTCTCGATCACATAAGGGCCTTCCCATTTGGGTTGGAATTTACCCTTACTTTTATGAGTAATAATCATTGGCCTTCTCACAGCTAAAACTAGCTCGCCAACTTTGAACACTCTTTTCTTTACTTTTTGATTAAAAGATCTAGAAATGCTTGCCTGGTAGAATGTGATGCGCTATTGAGCCTGAAGGCATTTCTCGTCTAATCCTTCTAGCTCTTGAAGCCTTAACAGGTCATTCTTTTCTTGAGCTAACTCATTAGCCACTGCTATCCTGAGTGACGAAATCTGGATTTCGATGGGGAGAACTGCTTCGCTTCCGTAAACCAACGAGAATGGGGTGCAACCCGTCGGTGCTCGTACCGTTGTGCGGTATGCCCAGAGACATTCTCCCAGCTTCTCATTCCAATCCCTCTTGTTCGAAGAGACGAACTTTTTCAAGAGCTTGATAATAGTTTTGTTGAAAGCCAAACCATTAGCAGCAGGATTATATGCCGTAGAGGCCACATTTTGTATCCGATTTTTATCGCAAAATCGATGAAATGCTTGGCTGATGAATTGAGGCCCATTGTCATGAATTATCCTCCGGGGTATCCCGAAGCGATAAATGACATAATGCTTGATGAAGCTGATCACATTGGATGCCTTTACCTCAGCAAGAGGGATCGTCTCTGCCCATTTGGAGAAATAATCCATGATGGCCAGTATGAACAGGTGACCTCTGGAAGAAGACGGGTGAATAGGACCAATGATATCCATACCCCATGCTTCGAAAGGCCAGGATGCAACCGTAGGATGCAGATGTTCAGAAGGTTGATGTATAAAGTCTGCATGAACCTAACAGGATTTGCATTATTTTGCGTACCTTATTGAATCTGTGATCATAGTAGACCAGTATTAGCCCATTCTCTTGTACGATCCTGTAGCTTATGACCGGGTTGATGCGCTCCGCATACGCCGTCGTGAGCTTCACGGATAATCCGCTGTGCTTCATCACCAGAGAGACATCGTAATAATAGTCTGTCATAAGTCCGGCGATATAGAAATTATGAAGACGTATCAAAATAGAAGCGTAATGATCGTCCTTTGACGGATACTGCTTCTTTAGGGTCCTCTGGCAAGATTCCGTATTCCACGAGATCTATAAAGGGACTTCTGCAGTCTCTCTTAGGAGGATCGGTGTTTACAGCGTAGCTGTGTTCTATGTGAAAGTTATTTTTCACACAGAATAAATCTCTGTTAAGAAGGATCACGAATTCTTTCTTCTTATAGGAGTAGCTAAATCTGCAGCTAGACTGGCTAGGGCATCAGCTTCCAGATTCTGAGATTGAGGCACATGTTCTAGGAAGAACCCTTTGAAGGTTATGGCTATCTCGACCATTGCTCGTTGATAGGGGATGAGGTCTAGATTTTGGACTTCGTATATTCCTCTGACTTGATTGACGATCAGCAGAGAATCACCGAAAGCTTCTAAAGATTTGACGCCCAATTCTTTAGCGACTTGGAGCCCGATTAGTAGCGCCACATTATTAGAACAGGGCTCGCTAAAAGAATATGCTCGATAGATGATGAGTTTATCAGGAGTAACCAGGACAATTCCTACACCTGAAACCACGTTTCCCCTGGGACCAGTCCTGGAGGCACCATCGAAGAATAGTTGCCATGCATCACTTTCCATTGCAAAATTATATTCTGCGACTTCGTCGGGAATATCGTCGTATAGTTTGGAGGCCTCCGGGATCGGATGAGCAGCTAGGAAATCAGCCAATGCTTGGCCTTTGATGGACTTCTGAGGGACGTACACCATGTCATATGGTGTTAATAACTTCACCCAAGTCGCGAGTCAGGAATTAAGAACACTTATATTGTTCATCAGTACCCGAAGAGGATTGATCCTGGAGATGATATGAATGGTCTGGCCCGTGACATAGTGTCGCATTTTCTGAATAGCGAACATCAGAGCCAAGCACTCTTTTTCCACTGGACTGTACCGATGTTCAGCTCCGATCATCATCCTACTTAGTGAGTAGATAGCCTGTTCATGACCCACATCGTTCTTCTGTGCGAGAAGAGTTCCCAGAGATTGATCCATCGCTCGAACATACATCAAGAATAGTCTTTCTATGACGGGAGGCACCAGAACTGGCGGATTAGTGAAGTAGCATTTGATATCATTAAACGCTTGCTGACAGGCTTCGTCCCATACGAAGGATACACCTTTCTTCATGAGACAAGAAAAAGGCTGACATCTCCCAGAGAGGTTGAATATGAATCTCCGGATATAAGCCAGACGACCTTGAAATCCCCTGAGTTCTCTCAGATTATGGGGCGGTCACATTTCTAAGATGGCCTTGACTTTATCAGGGTCCACTTGAATGCCTTTAGCGGTAATGATAAATCCCAGGAATTTGCCACTAGATACACCCAAAAAGGACTTTGTAGGATTCATTTTGAGTTGATGTTGGCACATCAACTCAAATACTGTCTTCAAGTCTTGGATATGATTATCCTTGAGGCGGCTTTTGACAGCTACATCATCTACGTAATAGTTCACTGTTTTACATAAATGCTCATGGAATATGTTACTCATAGCCCGTTGGTACGTAGCCCCAGCATTCTTCAATCCGAAGGGCATGACCGTGTAGCAATATACCCCCAATGGTGTCCGAAAGGCAGTATGCTTCTCGTCTTCAGGATGCATCTTGATTTGATTGTATCCTGAAAATCCGTCTATGAAAGATATACGTTCAAAACTGTATGTATTGTCAATTATGACGTCTATGATGGGAACAGAAAACTCATCCTTGGGGCAGGCTGCATTCAGATCTCGGTAATCGATACAGACACGTACTTTTCTATTTTTCTTTATGACCGGGACAACATTGGTGACCCAGTCGAGATATTATTCTTTTCGGATGAAATCGCAGGCTATTAACTTCTTGATTTCAGCTTCAATGGCGTCCATCATATCCGGGCGGAACCGACATTGGTGCTGCATCACAGGCTTCGAATCGGGTAATATATTGAGTTTATGAGTAGCCACATTTGGATCAAGACCTGGCATATCCTCAAAATTCTATGCAAAGACATCGATATATTCTTTTATCAGCTGGATAACTTCTTCCCTTTCTTCTTCGGAAAGATTGTTACTGATAAATATCGGCTTTGGCGAAAGTTCATCCCGAACGTCAATCTGGATAACTTTATCCTCAGTGGGAGGTTCTCTCTGCTCGAAGCGGAATTCCCATTGTGTATCCATTTGTTGAGCCCAAGCGTCATTCTCAAACAGTCCAGATTTTTTTTCGTCTGCTTCGAAGGAATCCGTCACTACCGTATTTACTGATAATGTTCGTTCGAGAGCACGAGATGAGTCGGAGGGCGATGAGCCATTTTGAACAGAGAAAAAGATATCCTCGTTTGACTCAAAAGCTGCCAGGGAGGTGATATACCCTAACCCGAAACAAGTTCGTTGATAGTAGGGATCGTCGTGCAGCGGCATTCGTCTGCCTTTCCCGTAGTTGAGACCTGGTTCCAGCTTCAAGTTATAACCCATACTTTGCATGATCTTCAAAGCTTGCGGGCTGTATCTGTGAACTTGAATTTTACCAGCATCGTTATCGAAAGAATCTTCTTGTACAGTCGGTTCATTGCACATACGTCCGAAGACTATTGAACGCTGACCGCTGAAGGCAAGCAGGACAATGAAGATAGAATCCTCATGTGGTCCATATGTCGTGATGACATTGGATGATGATGCTAGTTCCCATACATACGGATGATAGGAATCTATAGCTTCCAAGAATTTTTGTGCTATAGGTTCTATATCATCATGGGGAGAGGATTCATGATTTGGAATTTGAGCGTCAATATACTGGAAAAGAGGATCTTTATTATCATCTGAAATCGCGTTCCTAGTTGTATTTACATCAATCGGCTGCCTGTTGCGCCGAAGGTTGATGACCAAGGGTGGAGGCTTCTGGTTCAAAGTGATCACTAGAGGATCACCTCCTTTTCCTGACCTGGTTTTGTTCAGGTGGATAGCCATAGGCTCCATGGCTTTTGGACGAGTAGTTCGCCCTTTTACCTTGATTGACAGAGGTTGTTTGGCAGAGGGTTCTTCTGGCTCCCGGTGGGATTCCTTCTCTTCTTCGCCTGACACCTCTTCCATGTAGTCTTGAGAGTACAATATGGCATCAGAGTAGTAGGATTCTACTCCTTTAAACGGGTTCAGGTCAGTAAACTCCATTTGTACTGTTCCTTGGGCATCTACATATTTAAAGCATTGATGTAGAGTCGAAGAAACGATGTTGTGGTCGTGGATCCAAGGTCTACCCAGCAGAATATTGTAGGACACCTTTGAATCAATGACATAACATGTAGCCACTGATATGATATCGCCAATCTGGATCCTCAGGCAAATTTTCCCCAATGGCTTACTTTTTCTGGTGTTGAAACCCACGATTGTAGTGGTGGTGTAAGCCAATTCGGTGGTAGGAATCCTCAGTTGTCTGAGCAGACTATGAGATGTTGATTGATAATCCTGGATCTATGTGAATCCGATCGACCTCCATGGAACCAACGTACCCGGTGTAATAGAGGGGTCTGTCATGCCTGTTATACTTTAACAACATGTCATCTTGAGTGAAAGTGATATTCGGGACCACCTCCATCACACTGTGGCATTGAGAACATTCCACGGGTTCTTCGTCAGGGGAGTTGAGCTGGGTCAAGTATGCATCCGCCTGCATTAATGCTTCACTTAGGGCTTGACGAGTGTCTTGAGAGAGCCTGAGTAGTTCGAAGATGGACAACCTGGCTGATGTATTAGCCAATTGGGCCAGGATGTCAAAGTTGTATGGCTTCTCTAAACCTTTGTTTTGAATATTTTTCACAGGTTTATCGAAGCGCACTTCTTTTTGCTTACCTTTGTCCGCCGAAGTTGGTCTCGAAGGACCAGCCTCTGGTATGGAGGGTTCTGGTTCTGAAGGCTTGGTAGCTGAAGCGTCTGCCGGTACATCTTCCTGGCTTGCTCCATAGTCCTTGAGGTAAGCTTTCTCTGAACGGGTTCTAGTAGCCAAGACCTCGTCATCTGATGCCGAGTGTACCGTAACCGTGTAACATGGTTTATGCTTCGAGTTCTTCTTAGACTTAGCCTTAGCAGCTTGAGTCTCTTTCTCGATCTCCGACACCAAATCTGGATGAACCTATATGATCTCGCCCCACTGGGTAGTTAGGGGTAGCAGGTCATGATTTTGACCCCTAGCTGGAGGGAGATTAACGATGTTCATCGTTGTCCGGGAAATAGGTGTAACACCGTCCGGGACTTCTTGGGGAGGCAAATTGCCTCATTGTAGAGAGATCATGTTGGCTGTGACCGTCTTCTCGCTGTTGCGTACCGTGATGGCCTTAGCATCGATCAGCTCCTGGATCTTCCTCTTCAGTACATAACATGCCTTTGTAGGGTGGTGTATGTATCTATGGAATATACAGTACTTGGGGTTATTAGTACTGCCGACTTCATTAGGCCGTTTCTCCTCAGAAAGGGTAATCTTACCGCTTTTGACGAGACACTCGAATATGCTCAGAATATCGTCATCGTCGAAAGAGTATACTTCAATAGGCCTGGAAGTCCCAGGTTTTGTCTGTGTGGTTGCCGCAGTCTTTTGCCTGGACGTATTGATTGCCAGAGCTTCTTTTCCTTTGGAACCACGAGGATGGTCACTGTTGGGGGATGACCTCTTGCTTCTATCGGAGGCAGAGATCATGATGCCATTATCACGCGCCTTCCGACTGTTGTCCTCGGCGGCTACCGCTGAGATAATGAACGAGGGCCAATCATGGAACTGATATGGTCCTGTGAACACCGAGATTACGGAAAGAAGGTTCTTCCTGCAAATGTCCACCAATACCGAGTTTGGAACTTCGGGAGGCATTTGTAAAGTGGCTTGACAAAAACATTCGATAAAGGTGCGAACATCCTCTTTTTCCTTCTGCTTTACTTCGATGAGAGAGGACATAGACATGTCCATCCCTCCCTCGTAGAATCGTACGAAGAATAAAGCTTTGAAGTCTTCGAAGGAAGTAATGCAGGTGTCCGCCAGGCTGCGGTACCATTGATAAGCCACTCCCGAGAGGCAGCCCTTGAACACCTGAGTGAGGAGGGCGTCATTCCCTTGTAATAACACCATCATCATACTGAAGTAGTTCATGTACTGACTCGGTAATGTTTTTCCCTCGAACAAAGCCATAGTCTGTGGTTTGTATTTAGGAGGGAAAGGGGCCTCTTCCCAGATAGCTGGGTAAGGCTGGTTGATTACCAATTTCTTGAGCTGATCTTTGTGCTTCAAGACATCAAACTGGGCTTTCAACTCCCGTACCGCCTGTATCGGATTTTCAGTTGGTAGCGGGACCACGGAGTAGTAAGGAATCGGTTGCATCGTGACTCCAACGGGAGGTAATACATTCTTCGAGTGAGGAAGCGGAGGAACAGCTGACTCCTGATCTAGAGCAGGCTCTTAGATCGCGTTGGATGGTGGTAAGTCCACCCCCATACGTATCTGAGTTGGAGGGACCGATGCTTGAGCCATCGCAGCTGTGTGTTGAGTCAGCATCATCTGGTGCATGTTCTCCATCATGGATTGCATTTCTTTCAGAGATGTCTCCAGTATAGTAATGCGTTGCTCCGCGCTCCCCGACGGGGAAGCTTGCTCGCGTTCATCTCCAATGGTATAAACTCCCATCTCCCTGGGTGTCATTGAAGGATTAGTATAGGTCTCTGTAGAAGTTGACTCTATACTTTCAGCATCTGATTCGGGAGACTGGCGATCCCCAGTATCGGAATCAGAAGAGTACAAAATCGGTTGTCGTGACCTCAAATGGGTGTTTCGGAACTCCCCAGCTTCAGTGTTCCTAAGGAGCTGGTTGAATCTTCTTCGGCTCGAAGTTCTAGAGGGATGACGTCTTGAGCTCAATCTTCCTCTAGGTATGTGTGAAGCCATCTTCACTGATGCATGTGTGGGCTCTTCTTCCTGGAAATACGGAGAGTAGCTCAACCGGTCGAAAACTGACCGTTTTGCTTCAGAACAGCAATAATTAACTACGATCCTATGACTATTACAATAGTGCTTGCTAGGAGGTGTAATAGAGATGCTGGAAGATCCCCTCTCCTTGTGTTTCTGGATCAGATACTCACGCAGGTCAGGAGAATTTATAGAAGAAGAAGAAGATGGCTTGTTCCTTCTGTTCACCTCAGTGGGCATGTGTGTCACGCCCCGATCTCCCGCAGGCTATTTCGGTCGTTCCCGCTAGGCAGGAATTACCCTCGACAGTGCTCCCGCGGAACGATCGCTTGACCCATCCGGGCGTGATGCCGCACGAGCATGATCCACGCCCGTAAAAGGCCATGGTTCATTGGCTGGTGGCAAGAGTTCTAAGCCACAGAGTCGTACAGATTGTCCGAGTACAGCGGAGTCATGAACGCATAAGCGATCGGTAACAGGTTCACTGAGTCGACAATATAACGGAAGCATTGAAACACAAGTTAAAGAAAAGCAACTTTTTTTATTGATATGAACAAGTATTACAGGTGGCGTATAGCCGAGATTACAAGTCGCTCAAGCCTCTCTCTCTGAAATATAAAGCGTGCCAAGTGGCTACAATTGTGGAATGATTGTACAGGCGATGATCAAGCGATGTTCACAACATTATGTCTTGTATATGTGCTTCAGTTCCGGACGCACTGCTGCTTCGGAGTGATCTCCACGCCTAAGCACGCACGTAGGAGGCATCCGCACCGAACGAGGTTTTCCTGCACCCTGCATACAAACTGGTGGATTATCAGTACATTGAATGCACTGGTGGGGAAGCTACTCGCCCGCTCGACAAATCCAAACACGTAATACAGGTTCCGTGGACCAACTATTAAGTTATCTTTCTAGTTGCCTTAGGATCAGTTTCATGCAAATATTGAATAGCCTAATCCGTGTGGCAGTGCGCCGTGCGACATGAGAGGAAACACGACGAGACTTACCATCTCCTTCCCTTTCCAAGGCAAACATTATTAATTCAAGCACGGGCAAGTATAAGCATTCAGGAGCATAGCATATGCAACACAAGAGTCATTGATTGGGACAATATTTGGAGTGCTCAGTTATTCTTGATGTGATGCAATGGCTCGCACGCGGATAGCCGCTAAACGAGGATGACTTATCTATATGAACATGAGTCACTGGCATAGCCATAAAGGACTAATCCCAGACGAGAATGGAACGCAACGAGAGCACATGATGCGCTACGAACCATTTTGCCCAAAAACGAGGGATTGCACACGAAGTAATCCAAGGCCAAGATGGAATGCAACCAAGTACACGATGCGCTACAAACCATCTCGCCAGCACTCGATGGACTACCCATGATGTGGTCCTAGGCCAAGTGGAATGCAACCAAGTACACGATATGCTGCAAACCACTCGCCTGCACACGATGGACCACACTTGAAGTTCTATCCGGATCGGAGCGGCGCCAGTGCCCCATTGACCGTCCGTGGAACTATGCCTCATTTCTGAGTTGTCCGCGACATGCAAGTCAGGGTCAATACAATTTCAGGCAACACGAGTACGTGATTTATTTGACCAATTTCAGGCAACACGAGTACACGATTATTTGACCAATTTCAGGTAACACGATTACACGATATACTTGAACCATGATTCTACGTTCAGTGAGTGACTTGCCTTGATGCATTCCCCTGGTTTGGGGCTGCCTTGGGTAACCTAACGGTCCCGGATACTTACAGGTTTATTCAGGCACGGAATGACTATATAGTAGTCTCCCGGGGTTTGGATGAAAACATGGCAACATTAGAAGCAGACGAGCATGTGTTTCTAAGGAACATAATTAACACGTTTGCTCGGGCCAGAAGGTAAACCGAGATTTAGATCGTTACGGGACATGGCATGCGAGGGTCTGAATATAAGCAATATTTCAATTTCCATGTTCTAGCATAAGCAATAGAAGTTGGGATTATTCCCTTAGCTAGGTGCGTTGTATTTATTAGCATGCAGGGGGTGAATCACCTAGCGATAAGCATAAATATTCTAGATTTTATGTGTGCTGGCTAAGCAAAGACAAGTTCACCGTAGCCAGCCACCTTAGCGATGATTCGCCTCGGTAGAGCGATACGTCAAGCGAGCCTCTGAAAGCCTAAGCTGATTCCTGTAGGGACAAGTCTGGATATCCTTTGCTTCTCGTTTGAGGTAAAGTGGGTCGGGACTGTTGCACTTTTGCCGTTTGAGACGGCAGTCCGCTTGAGCGAAACGGGGTGTTACATCCTACCCAACTCAGAAAAAGACTCGTCCTCGAGACTTACTGAGGACAAGCAGTAATCTAGGGTTGAGGCAATCCTAGACAAGTCGTTGTACTTATTTAATTGGATGTTCACTTGCACAAGCATCAAAATTAGCATATCGCTTAGACTGGATCGTGCGCACTTTCGAAGGGCACCTATAGCGTGAACACGTCAACCAGCTTAGTGATAGTGAAGTCTTAGCACTCGAGTTTCACTTTTTCTTAAGTCTTGGATGGTGTACTAGTTCAAGGCTTCCCTTGAATAGATGCATTCAACCAAACTTAGAGTTAGTAACAATCGGACAAGCTACTAGCGATACTCACAAGGGTTCGCACAGGTTGGCACAAAGGCCACTCGCAGCACAGCAACATACAAACAAGCATAACATTCAAAACGCATTTTGAAAGTATTTAGACTTATTGTAGGAACATCCCATCGAGGCATTGAGAGAGAGCGTGCACATAACCCACGAACGAGCTTTCAAAACAGAGATATCGAATTGAAGTCCAAAGGCGTAGAAGCCAGACTCTGATACCACTTTGTCACGCCCTGATCACCCGCAGGCTATTTCGGCCGTTCCCGCTAGGCGGGAATCACCCTCACCAGTGCTCCCACGGAACGATCGCTTGACCCATCCGGGCATGATGCCGCACGAGCGTGATCCACGCCCGTTCAAGGCCATAGTTCATTGGCTGGCGGCAATAGTTCTAAGCTACAGAGTCGTACAGATTGTCCGAGTGCAGCGGAGTCATGAATGCATAGGCGATCGGTAACAGGTTCACTGAGACGACAATTTAGCGGAAGCATTGAAACACAAGTTAAAGTAAAGCAACTTTTTTTATTGATATGAACAAGTATTACACGCGGCGTATAGCCGAGATTACAAGTCGCTCAAGCCCCTCTCTCTGAAATATAAAGCGTGCCAAGTGGCTACAATTGTGGAATGATTGTACAGGCGATGATCAGGCGATATTCACAACATTATGTCTTGTATATGTGCTTCAGTTCCGGACGCACCGCTGCTTCGGAGTGATCTCCACGCCTAAGCACGCACGTAGGAGGCATCCGCACCGAACGAGGTTTTCCCGCACCCTGCATACAAACTGGTGGATTATCAGTACATTGAATGCACTGGTGGGGAAGCTACTCGCCCGTTCGACAAATCCAAACACGTAATACAGGTTCCGTGCACCAACTATTAAGTTATCTTTCTAGTTGCCTTAGGATCAGTTTCATGCAAATATTGAATATCCTAATCCGTGTGGCAGTGCGCCGTGCGACATGAGAGGAAACACGGCGAGACTTACCATCTCCTTCCCTTTCCAAGGCAAACATTGTTAATTCAAGCACGGGCAAGTATAAGCATTCAGGAGCATAGCATATGCAACACAAGAGTCATTGATTGGGACAATATTTGGAGTGCTCAGTTATTCTTGATACGATGCAATGGCTCGTACGCGGATAACCGCTAAGCGAGGATGACTTATCTATATGAACATGAGTCACTAGCATAGCCATAAAGGACTAATCCCAGACGAGAATGGAACGCAACGAGAGCACACGATGCGCTACGAACCATTTTGCCCGAACATGAGGGATTGCATACGAAGTAGTCCAAGGCCAAGATGGAATGCAACCAAGTACACGATGCGCTACAAACCATTACGCCAGCACTCGATGGACTACCCATGATGTGGTCCTAGGCCAAGTGGAATGCAACCAAGTACATGATATGCTGCAAACCACTCGCCTGCACACGATGGACCACACTTGAAGTTCTATCCTGATCGGAGCGGCGCCAGTGCCCCATTGACCGTCCGTGGAACTATGCCTCGTTTCCGAGTTGTCCGCGACATGCAAGTCAGGGTCAATCCAATTTCAGGCAACACGAGTACGTGATTTATTTGACCAATTTCAGGCAACACGAGTACACGATTATTTGACCAATTTCAGGCAACACGATTACATGATATACTTAAACCATGATTCTACGTTCAGTGAGTGACTTGCCTTGATGCATTCCTCTGGTTCGGGGCTGCCTTGGGTGACCTAACGGTCCCGGATACTTGCAGGTTCAGTCAGGCATGGAACGACTACGTAGTATTCTCCCGGGGTTTGGATAAAAACATGGCAACATTACAAGCAGACGAGCATGCATTTCTAAGGAACATAATTAGCACGTTTGCTCGGGCCCAAAGGTAAATCGAGATTTAGATCGTTAGGGGACTTGGCATGCGAGGGTCTGAATATAAGCAATATTTCAATTTTCATGTTCTAGCATAAGCAATACAAGTTAGGATTATTCCCTTAGCTAGGTGCGTTGGATTTATTAGCATGCAGGGGGTGAATCACCTAGCGACAAGCATAAATATTCTAGATTTTATGTGTGCTGGCTAAGCAAAGGCAAGTTCACCGTAGCCACCCACCTTAGCGATGTATCGCCTCGGTAGAGCGATACGTCAAGCGTGTCTCTGAAAGCCTAAGCTGATTCCTGTAGGGACAAGTCTGGATATCCTTTGCTTCTCGTTTGAGGCAAAGCGGGTCGGGACTGTTGCACTTTTGCCGTTTGAGACGGCAGTTCGCTTGAGCGGAACGGGGTGTTACATCCTACCCAACTCAGAAAAAGTCTCGTCCTCGAGACTTACTAAGGACAAACAGTAATCTAGGGTTGAGGCAATCCTAGATAAGTCGTTGTACTTGTTCAATTGGATGTTCGCTTGCACAAGCATCGAAATTAGCATATCGCTTAGACTGGATCGTGCGCACTTTCGAATGGCCCCTATAGCGTGAACACGTCAACCAGCTTAGTGATAGCGAAGTCTTAGCACTCGAGTTTCACTTTTTCTTAAGTCTTGGATGGTGCACTAGTGCAAGGCGTCCCTCGAATAGATGCATTCAACCAAACTTAGAGTTAGTGAAAATCGGACAAGCTACTAGCAATACTCACAAGGGTTCGCACAGGTTGGCACAAAGGCCACTCGCAACACAGTAACATACAAACAAGTATAACATTCAAAACGTATTTTGAAAGTATTTAGACTTATTGTTGGAACATCCCATCGAGGCATTGAGAGAGAGCTTGCACATAACCCACGAACGAGCTTTCGAAACAGAGATATCGAATTGAAGTCCAAGGGCGTAGAAGCCAGAAGCTGATACCACTTTGTCACGCCCCGATCTCCCGTAGGCTATTTTGGCCATTCCCGCTAGGCAGGAATCACCCTCACCAGTGCTCCCGCGGAACGATCGCTTGACCCATCCGGGCGTGATGCCGTACGAGCGTGATCCACGCCCGTGCAAGTCCATGGTTCATTGGCTGGCGGTAAAAGTTCTAAGCCACAGAGTCGCACAGATTGTCCGAGTGCAGCGGAGTCATGAACACATTGGCGATCGGTAATAGGTTCACTGAGTCGACAATGTAGCGGAAGCATTGAAACACAAGTTGAAGTAAAGCAACTCTTTTTATTGATATGAACAAATATTACAGGCGGCGTATATCCGAGATTATAAGTCGCTCAAGCCTCTCTCTCTGAAATATAAACCGTGGCAAGTGGCTACAATTATAAAATAATTGTACAGGCGATGATCAGGCGATGTTCAAAACATTATGTCTTGTATATGTGCTTCAGTTCCGGAAGCACCGCTGCTTCAGAGTGATCTCTACGCCTAAGCACGCACGTAGGAGGCATCCATACCGAACGAGGTTTTCCCGCACCCTGCATACAAACTGGTGGATTATCAGTACATTGAATGCACTGGTGGGGAAGCTACTCGCCCGCTCGATAAATCCAAACAAATAATACAGGTTCCGTGCACCAACTATTAAGTTGTCTTTCTAGTTGCCTTAGGATCAGTTTCATGCAAATATTGAATAGCCTAATTCGTGTCGAAGTGCGCCGTGCGACATGAGAGAAAATAAGGCAAGACTTACCATCTCCTTCCCTTTCCAAGGCAAACATTGTTAATTCAAGCACGGGCAAGTATAAGCATTCAGGAGCATAGCATATGCAACACAAGAGTCATTAATTGGGACAATATTTGGAGTGCTCAGTTGTTCTTGATGTGATGTAATGGCTCGTACGCGGATAGCCGCTAAGCGAGGATGACTTATCTATATGAACATGAGTCGCTGGCATAGCCATAAAGGACTAATCCCAGACGAGAATGGAACGCAACGAGAGCACACGATGCGCTACGAACCATTTCACCCAAAAATGAGGGATTGCACACGAAGTAGTCCAAGGCCAAGATAGAATACAACCAAGTACACGATGCGCTATAAACCATCTCGCCAGCACACGATGGACTACCCATGATGTGGTCCTAGGCCAAGTGGAATGCAACCAAGTACACGATATGCTGCAAACCACTCGCCTGCACACGATAGACCACACTTGAAGTTCTATCTGGATCGGAGCGGCCCCAGTGTCCCGGTGACCGTCCGTGGAACTGTGCCTCATTTTTGAGTTGTCTGCGACATGCAAGTCAGGGTCAATCCAATTTCAGGCAACACGAGTACGTGATTTATTTGACCAATTTTAGGCAACATGAGTACATGATTATTTGACCAATTTCAGGCAACATGATTACACGATATACTTGAACCATGATTCTACGTTCAATTAGTGACTTGACTTGATGCATTCTCCTGGTTCGGGGTTGCCTTGGGTGACCTAACGGTCCCGAATACTTGCAGGTTCATTCAGCCACGGAACGACTACGTAGTAGTCTCCCGGGGTTTGGATAAAAATATGGCAACATTACAAGCAGACGAGCATGCGTTTCTAAGTAACATAATTAGCACGTTTGCTCGGGCCCGAAGGTAAATCGAGATTTAGATCGTTAGGGGACTTGGCATGCGAGGGTCTGAATATAAGCAATATTTCAATTTCCATGTTCTAGCATAAGCAATACAAGTTAGGATTTTTCCCTTAGCCAGGTGCGTTGGATTTATTAGCATACAGGGGGTGAATCACCTAGCGACTAGCATAAACATTCCATATTTTATGTGTGCTGGCTAAGCAAAGACAAGTTCACCGTAGCCACCCACCTTAGCGATGATTCGCCTCGGTAGGGCGATACGTCAAACGAGCCTCTGAAAGCCTAAGCTGATTCCTGTAGGGACAAGTCTGGATATCCTTTGCTTCTCGTTTGAGGCAAAGCGGGTCGGGACTGTTGCACTTTTGCCGTTTGAGACGGCAGTCCGCTTGAGCGGAACGGGGTATTACAATGTGGATGTTGGGAACCATAGTTTTCCCTGTGCCACCCATATACAACAGGTTGGCCATCTGGGTAGCGAATAATCCCCGAGGAGTTTGTCTTTCCGTAAACTGAGCCCTCTTTACGCTGTGGGGCTTCGCCTGGCGTAATTTGGAGCTCTGCTCAGGTTATCGTAAAGCCGAGGAGGTCCTCAGTCGGCCATCAGTTCCTCGCGTAATTCGGAGGGCGGGCAGATTCTTCCCTTGCTGGTGTAAAGGCCGAGAAGTTGAGCAGTCCGTCGCTTGCTCTCCCTTGCATAGATTGCAGGAATCATCTGCTTTTTCGCGAAGGGCAGCTGTATTTTTACGCGCAGAGCGTATTTGGAATTTCTGATTTGGCGCTAAGGTATTGTCAAAAATTTTGTCTGCCACGTCATTTACGGAAGACAGAGTTTTACACGTTGAGCGCGGATTAGACTTCTGGACTAGCGCTAAGGCATCGTCAGAAGTTTTGTGTACAACGTCACGGACGGGAGACAGAGTTTTATGCGCAGAGCACGGATTAGACTTCTGGCCTAGCGCTGAGGCATCGTCAGAAGTTTTATCTACCACATTACGGACGAGAGACAGAGTTTTATGCGCCGAGCGCGAAGGTTGTGCAGCTACAACCTGGTTGGTCGAAGAGGTCAAAGAGTCGGCAGGAATGGTAGGGGATATCTTGGGCATCCAAGACCTTACGCAGCTTCCTGCTGTCTTGGACAGAGAGAGAGTAAGAGCTAGCCCCTGTTCGAAGCATGTCTTTGTTGGCAGACTGGTCGAACTGGACGACCAGATTCTTCTTTACGGATCCTACGGATACCGCATCGTGTTGAGCAATTGCTTTCTCCTTAGAAGAGAAAGCCGTCCCCATCAGAGTCGCCATCTTGTGTTTATACAAAACCCGCTCTTAGGTTTACAAACAAGAAGTACAATTAATCCTATACGAGGATGTCAAGTATAATTTTTTAATCTGGGTAAATATTGCTATAGGAGTCTGATCTGCAGTCTATCACTTTGTCCCTTGGACCACACGATAATGTAGAAGTGCCGTAGAAGATAGAAAGCAGCTTCGAAGGTTGCTAAAGAGAGTGGATGCTCGATGCCAAAGTCGTCGATTACTACTCTTTGACCGAGCTCTGGATTCTTCTCTCTCAAAGACTCTTCGACTCCTAGTTCCTTGACCTTCTCTCTTGGTCTTGGAATCTTTGGCCTTGGTTCTGACCTCCTTTTTTCTCATACTGGATTTTTCAACCTTTTTCCTCTGTCAATAGAGGCATCTATTTATAGAGTTTTAGTGACAGTGACCACTCAGTCGGCGTAGAAGCCGAGCAGTGGAAAGTATGGCACTTTTTATGCGATGGTTAAAATAACTGTTGCCTACGTATAAATGACCTTTTGAATGAGCATGTGACGCGTTTCCCATTAAGAGACAATGCGTGTAACTGCTGCGAAGATCACGGCATAAAAGCCACGTAGGTAGTTATCCCTTGCGTAGAAAAGGTTGGCGTAGAAGCCAATAACTGTCACTATGGCGTAGAAGCCAAAGGGTTATCAAACCGACATAGAAGCCGAGTAGGTGTAGAAGCCGAGTAGGCATAGAAGCCGAGTGGGCGTAGAAGTCGAGCAAGCATGGAAGCCGAGTGGGCGTAGAAGATAGCTGATCCTCCTCTCTTGACTGAGGCTTTGAGCGAATTCTGGACCGAACAGCTTTAATATGCACCGATACAAATGTAGCCTGAGTTAGCCTATTTCAAGGAGATAGCGTACAACGTGCGCCCACAGCTGAAAATAGCCTGATGGCGTAATGAGCAAAAGCGACGATGTGGACGTTTTAGCCAAAATTACGGCTTTTGGAGATATAATCAAATCTCTTGCATTAAATGCAGAGATCTGCCATCATCCTGCACATTAAATGCAGAGGCGTATCTTGAAGATCTGCCACCATTCTGCGCATTAAATGCAGAGAAGTGCCTCGAGGATTTTCTATCATTCTGTGTATTAAATGCAGAGATGTGCCTCGAGCTCTGTACGAAGAGCAGCTTTTGACGTGGCAGCCTGTTTGTCTTCTATGGAGCGTAAATAGCTCACATCTGCCTGTGTAAAACTAGGAAGCGTATTCCCTTGTATGCGTAAAGGCAGTTTACGCCAAGAAAATGTCACTAAATGACAGTCTGGGTTGCTGTGCCGCACCATCATTATAGCCGTCGTCTGGGTAGTCGTACAGTACTTTTTGTCAGGTTCATTTCGAGGAATACGAAGCGTTCCTCGTACACTTCAATGCTGTATTTAAAAGCGGATGAGTTTTACGTCATAAAGGTGATATGGTACCCTTTTTACGTTGAAGCAGCCTGGACATACTGCATTACGCGGATAGTCCTTGAGCTTATATTTTACGATGTACTTAGTAGAAAAGCTCTGTTGTACACCAATGGCTCTGAAGTTATCTTTTTACGCTGCCCAGCACTAAAATGCTGCGTATAGCTATTCAGCTTATTTTTTATGCTTCTACACATATGTCTTGCCTACACCCTCCCATATACTCACAGTTGTCCTCATATTGCATTCACTTAGATGGTTAGCACACCCTTTATTGTATTTACTTTTTTTAGTATTTATATATGGCATGCTTCTATGTATCTTGTTATGTCCCTCTGAGGACCTGGTACCTATCCAGATTTGGATAAAAATATTACCCCACAGTGTACGGCCCAGGACAGGAGACGAGGTTCTCTACCGCAGAGGAGTTAGAGGTGTTACCTACTAGATAAAAATAATATGGTTTATGTATATCCTACTAGATGACCCTAGTTGACTAGTGCCCTGCCTGGCATGGCCCTGAGGCCAGTGTTTTGACTGTGTGTTAGCGTAGCTTCTAATGCAAATGTTGTATTTGATATATTTTTAGGACTGTTGGTTCCTCTAGACGATACTCTGGGACAGGACATTGACATTGACATTACCAGCTAAGGACCCAAGGCAAGTACATTCTCTGATAATTTCTAATTCTTTGATAATTTCTATAAATTCAATAATCTTGAAATGTTACAACTGAATCCTTGACACTGTGCTACACGGACTAGTATAGCTTGGATCTGCAGTCATGAGATGTTACCTTGATTATCGTATTGACATTGTACACGATATGTATATTAGACATCGTACATGATAGACTTGACTTGCTCGTGTATCGTGACGTGTCATGGTTGGATCCACAGTACTAGTTGGGGCGGGAAAGTAGTTAGTAAGAAATATGATCATAACCTCTTATTGTAGTATAGAAAATTGTAAGTGTTAATCATGCTCTTCACCCATGATTAGCCAGGCCCTGTAGCTATCGTACATGTTCCCAAGCCGATCATATTTTAAAACTACTATTTCAAACACTTAGAATGGATTACAGTTCCCTATTTCAAATCATATACTACATCACCCGTATATGATACCATACTTGTTCTTTTCATTTTCATACATGCACGGACTGTATCATATTGCCTATTGTCTGTCTCTTTACATTGTCTGTCTCTCTTTAATTGCCATTGCATTATTTCACTGTCTTCTCAGTAGCTAGCATGACATGTTTATTGTATTATAGACCTTATCAATTAAATGGAACTGTTATTTGAGATTGTGCTTTGCTCCTTCCTGACTGGAAATATTTTTCCAGACTATGCCTTAGAGGACCGCTGTCCGACACTTTATGGATCATATGTTGAGTAGCTGCAGACTTGGTAGTAGTAGTGATTCCGGAAAGTCTAGCTGGAAGTTTCTATTTTTTGTTAGTTCTTTAAGTAGACTATTTGGTACCGGATTTGTCTTCGGCATTTTTGATGACTTGGATATTTGTTGAGTTAGATTACATTCTGGATTTATGTTGTATTTAATTTTTGTTCGATATCTTATCGTGCTGTAATTCTGTGATTGAGTATGTGTACATTTATTCGTGTCATCCATGCCTCCTTAGGGAGATTGGATGCTTGTGTGAGATTGGCTAGATAGTATCATGACCTTGACAGCGTTCTACTGCCGATGCTGCGGCGTAGGCTGGACGTACCCACGCACTCGTGCCCCTAAACCGGGTGCGGGTCGTGACAACTCCTAAAGGGCGAAGTCTGGAAATCCTTTGCTTTAAACGAGCCTTCTCGCTGAGCAAAGTGGGTTGGGTCGTAGAACTTGCGCCATTTGAATCGGTTGTCCGCTTGAGCGAAATAGGTTATTATATGCACTATTGATATTGTATGACACTTGGCCACAAAGGTTATATAGGTCATTCATACTGGTAGTTCTCGGTTCAGGCATGTCTACCACACAAACGAGGTAGTCGCGACCAGGGTGGTGGTAAGACGGGTAGGGTCGTATTGTCGAAATGAGCTCGCGATACTAGCCCGCATGATCTGGGTGATGGCTTGGTGGTGGCAGTGAGGATGATAAGTGTGGTGGTGGTGGGTCTCTATAGTATACTTGGTTGGAAGTTCGTTCAGGCCTGCTCAGTTGAGAGACCAAAGTCTTGCTAAGTTTAACCATGAACCAACGAACTATAATCCACAAAAAATCAACCGACGCCCATAAACAAACAATCACAAATTACACAATAATATTATAAATAGACAAAATAATAATAAATAAATAAATAAATAAATTAGCTTCTATTTAGGGAAGTTGCATCGGTCTAGACTGCCGATCACTTAGGTCACCTAATTTGTTTATTGGTCATAACATCTAGATCTAAGCCACCCTAGTCTCTATAATCCAAAATTATAATTGTAATTTAAATTACAAGTTCTAAAACCAATTCATCATGTTTGTATCTCGCAATTTGATAAAACGATCTCAATGCTTATCACCCTCATATTTCTAATTAAGGGTAGTTTGGTAATTAACACGGATATTTTAATTTTAGGATGTGTTGTATTTAAATATATGGTACATGCATAATTAATTATTCATTGTATTAATTATTGTTTGTTAGTTGTAGCATTATTTTAGATGTGTAGTGGACCTAACCCATTTTATTAGATGCATGAACCAACATTTCGGATGAGTTTAGTTTGAGCCCATGAATTAGGCCCATGGATTAGGAGGTTGGATTAATTAGGAGACATTTAGACTAGAACCTTCCCTACCTAATTAATTTCTTCATGAGAGGCCCCAAGAGATAATCGAGATATTTCATATTGCATGGAGAGTGTGTACATGGCCGGCCCTAGTAGGAGGAGAGAGAGTACTCTCATTTTATTTTATTTTATTTCTAATTCTTTTAGATCTACATTTTTTCTCTTTCAAATTTATTCATTCACTCACCATTCCTCCACCAATTCTTCATAAATTCATTCCCTAATTATTTATTTGAGGCTTCTACATCAAGGATCTACAAGAAAGAAGCAAGGAGCAACAAGGAGGAGGCCAAGATCTACAAGAAGATGAGCTACTTTATATTTGAAAGACTTTTCATTGGGAATCCATCTTCCAATAGGTACATTTTAGTTTTTTTCCTTCTAATAGACTCTAGATCTGAGATTTTACCAAGAGAAACCAACTCATAAGCATAGGCTACCCATAGGAATTGATTTTAGGTTCATCGGAGACCTACGGTGGAAGTTATGTACATTTTGGTGCCAATTTTGGGAAAATTCTGAGATTGGAACATGTAGTGTTTGTCATTTGGTCCAATAGATCTAACTGACATATGATTGTTTGTTTATGACTAGTGTCGTATCCACAATTGGGTACATATAGGTCGTATCTCGTCAATTTGACGAAACAGATTGATTTTAGGGGTTTTCCTCGGACACGAGGCCTTGTGCATATCACATTGTGATACAGACACGTAGTTAATCTAATTACTATACTTGTTGCTTATAATTAGTGTATTAGACTTGCTCGTGTCCTCCGGGATACGTTTGGTTGTGTGTTGGAGTTGTATCGCAAGCATATCATAGAAGGAGTGTGATTCGGGTGCGGTCCACTCCACGTGTTTAATGTTTTGTCCTCTTTCCTATACGTACATGTGTATTTATATATATGTATATTATTTATGTGATATATATATGTGCATAATAGTGTATATGAGTTTGTCTATATGTTCGTGTCTATGTGTGTGTGTATATATATATATATTTATATATATATTTATATTTATATTTATATATATTTATATTTATATATAAGTATATATGTGTATGTATATATATATGTATATATGTGTTGTGTTTATGTATATAGAAAGGTGTATATATATAGAGAGAGATTTATATAGATATTGGTATCTATGTATTATATAAGGGTATATGGTTATATATATATATAAGCATAGATGAGAGTATTGATATAGATAGATGTATATGTATATAAGTGTTGGTGGCATGCTGTTGTATGAGTAGGTGTGTTTGTGTAAGCGTGCGAGCTAGTGAGTGAGTGTCTGCACAGTGGCCTAGCAGGGAAGTATCAGCTCGAGCAGCAGGAAAGGGGGGCTCGGGTGCACCATTGCTCGATTGAGCAGTGCAGGAAAAAACTGAGCAAGAGCCATAGTAGTCAACTGCCTGCATCGAGAGCAGACAGTTAGTATCAGCAAGCGCAAACTGCATAGTGAGAGCAGTAGTTCACATAGCAAGGTGCGAGCAGCAACAACTAGTAGCATAGTCGCAGTGCAACAATAGCCATTTAGGGAACGCAGTAGCAACTGCTGTAGCAGCTGCAGCAGCAGCAGCAAACACTGCAAGTTGCAGCGAGCAATATCATGTATCAGTGCATCAGCAGCTTTCCACATCAATGTGTAGGTAATTCACAGTATTTATTTACTGTGCCCGAGCACAGTCAGTTGAGATATCAGTGGTTTCAGGTAACAGTGTCAGTGCTCAGTCATAAGGGGACTCGAGGCTACAAGCAAATGGAGAAGAGAAGGCAGCCAAACCAAGGACAGCTTGGGTCACTGTACAGTATTGGGTTCAGTTCACTGTGCAGTACACAATGAGTGTATTCACAACAGCTAGTGCCACTCGTACATACAGAGAGCCTCGTGCAGTCAGCCAACTGCTCGAGCTAGAGCAGTGCAGTAGGCTTCAACATGGAGCAAGTCTCAGCAGCCAACTGTAGGAGGAGTTTTCACTGCTACACAGTATTAAATTTAGTGTTGAGTAAGGTATCGAGCAGTATCAGTGAGGTTCAATTCAGGTAAGGTATTTGGGCTTGAGTGAGGTATTTGGTTAGTTTAGTGGGTTAGTGTTAGTTAGTAGCCTATTAGTTAGTGTTAGCATTAGTTAAGAAGGGATGTTAGATAGGTATCAGTTAACTTGGGGTATCAAGTATGGAGGTTAGTTAATAGATAGATATTCACCAGTTACCTAAACTTTAGTATATTAGAATTGAACAATGACAATAAGTTAGTAAGGGGGTTTAGGCTCTTCACAAGTAAGTATCAGCCACCTCGGCTTCATCCTTCACTGTGATATATCAGTCAGGTATCAGGCCAGTAGCATCAAGGTATTGGGTTTGGATGTGTTAGTTGAGGTTTGGGTTAGGAAGTCTGTGTATCAGTTCTCAGATCTAGGTAATTGGTATGTTATGGTTAGTAGTTTAGTTATATATATACTTGATTATGTAATTAGTTAGTTATGTTTTAGTGTGTAGTATTTATATCTAGTTAGTTAGATATGTGTTTTGGGTAAGTTAATATTATATCATAGTTAGTATTAGCTTGGGGTATTTATATATATTGTGTATTTAGCTATATAGTGGTTTGGTTAACTCGGGATACCAAGGTATTACCAAGATATTGGGCTGATACCCAAGGTATTGAGTTTGGATATCGAGATAGGTGCGATACGCATTGGTGCAAGGCCAAGGTATCCTAAATTCATTGGTTTGACTTAGACATGCCCTTGTGACCTAGATGTTGACTAGTTTAACTTAAATTTATTCCAACACCTTGTATTAATGCAATATTTCTTATATAGGTTTGCATGACAACGGTTGGGACACAGTTTGACATTCATTGCTTGGACGAAAGACGAGTATATTCTCTGATAGTTTTCTTTATTTGATATCTACTATGATTCTAGTTTATAGCATTATTTTACCTGATTCCTTGACACTTGGATACACGGATTAGCATTTCATTGATTTACTTTCTTGCGACATGTACATTATACTTGTCTGGCCTCTACTTCAAGACTCGTTACTGGCATCACATCAGGACTCACCTACTGGAATCACCTATTTTATCTAGTTGGACTTATATTTGATTAGCGTGTCGGAATTGGATTCATTTATACTAGTCGGTCGGGGAAATAATCGAGTAGACATGTAAACATTCCCAAAAATTGGAATTACCTCCTCTGGTCTAATTTGGAATGATAGCAGCCGTACACCAAGTGTGCGGTGAGCCGTACTTATCCCTAGCCGTTTACATGTCGAAAGTCGTATTTTAAAACATACTAGTTTAGTGCCTTCTTACTGGCTTCATATCACACTTGCTGGACTCACATCAAACTTGCTGGACTCACATTATATTTGTTTAGTTTAGTTCTTCTCTATTTACAGTCATTATTGCCATGCTCTCTGGCTCACCACATTTACTTCCATTACTCTTTATATAAATATTGTTTATTTCAGTCTCTGATTCATTCTCTTTTTTGCTCATCAAGTATTACTTACTATAACTGTTTATAGTCTTTGTCAATTAATTGGAATTGCTAGCAGAGGTGTACTTTGCTCTAACCCGGACTGGATATATTTTTCTAGATGATTGGCTTATAGGACAGTGTCCCACATTTTACCGACCGCAAGACGGCGTACCTATAGAGGATACTCCTGTAGACCAAGAGGACTTAGTTGCAGAACCCGAGGAGGTCTAGTTTATTATATTGGATTGTATTAGACTATTATTTTGTTGAGATTCACATTTTGTATTTTTATTTCATATTGTGGATTGTATTCTTATTCTTTCCTTCGCTATTCCATTTGTGCATTATCTTTCTTAGTTTGTTTTGTGATTGAGATTAGTTATACTTATGAGATACCATATTGCTCCTCCGTTTGGAGTTGAAATGATTGACATGTATCATATTATATTGTTGAGTTGTTAGATAGTTAGAAATGACCCAGACAACATTCTACCACCAATTCTGCGACGTAGGCTGGGCGTAACCACGTAATCGTGTCCGATTATCCGGGTGCGGGTCGTGATAATGGTACATCTAGAATTTGATTACGATGAGCCGAACATGGAAATATTCGTCGATTCAAATTGTCGACCTGCAATACGGTGGTACGATCGACTATCTCAAAATTAGACGAAACAAGTAAGATACTTCGAGTCCAACTGTACAGTTTTGTTATGACACGACGACCGTATAAAAACTAATTATAAATTTCTCGAAAACTCTAATACAATAATTTTTGGTGAATATAGGATAAATTTGTTGTGCGCACACAACAAATTTGAATTCCCTCAAAACCTATACTTTAGGGAATACCGTATGTGCCTTTTGATACAATCAGTCTGAGTTAAAACAGTTCAGTGGCAAACTAATCGAAGATCAGATCAGAAATTCGATCAAGCCAAGATGTCTTTCATCTAGGTGTTTGACAAGTTACCCACGGTATGGGTTCTTGGATTATATTGTATTTTACTAGTCTTGGGCTAGGGTGGTCGGTCCATGGATGATACCAACATATTAGGGTTTATTACAAGTTATTGCACCTAGTTAACCAAGTTTCTCAATCTCTAAACCAAGTTTCTCATGTTTAATTAATCAATATGCATGGGTAACCTAGGTTTATGTTACACACAAGTTCAGTATAGATAGCTAAGTGAAGTATTATACATCATCACTACAACACAATAATATAAAATACTACTATAAATAAAATACCAAAAGTGTGCTTAAAATATCACTATCATATATTCTATTTTATTTTGATGATGAAAAATAATTAACAAAAATAAAATTTAACCTCAAGGCTTGCATATTATATTATTTGTTGTCATTTTGGTAATGTAATTGACTTATATGGAATTTTAGAATTGAGTTTCAAAATATCTTTTATACTTGCATATTATATTATTTGCTACAATTTTAGTAATGTACATTGATTTAATTAGAATTTTGACTTCAGGATTTGTATATTATATTATTTGTTGTAATTTAGTAATATAAATTGACTTAGATGGAATTTTAGAATTGAGTTAAGTGATTCCATTGAAGAGCCATTTATATATATATAAGAAATTATAACAAATATAGTTCTACTATTACAATTTTATTTGTATTTGAAAACAGTAAGAGAAAGTTGTTTCTTTCTTTTTAATCACCTTTAGCCCAAGAGGCTAACGTGGGAGGCATATGTTTGTGTTCGAGCCAGGATAGAAGAATATTATTCATTCCATTTATTAAATGAAAATAATATTTGTGCCTAACTACCTTTAACTTGTTTGGTAGAAATAAAAAATGTTTAACTGCTCCCTTTTTCTAAAATTATTAATTTTTTGATCGATTAACATGATTTTTATACTCTAGCCTTGATTAAAAACTAAAGTATATACAAAATAAGTAGATAATATTAAACTATACTATTCCATAATTCGTTGCAAAAAGAAAAAATTAGAACTCTAGACAATAAATATAATAAATTATTTAGTTTATAATATTTTGCATTACCAATATGCGAAAAATAATACATCACAAAGTAAAATTTAAGTTAATAAAAATTATTTTTTTGTCATATATAGTTTACAACATATGATATTATTTGGCTAAAGATTAGAGAGGCAAATAGGAATACGATGTATATGCCAACGGTCAATTATTCATTACCAGTCTACTCTTTCCTTAATAAGGGATTAAAACTATAACTAAATACTACCAAGAAATTAATTTCATGCAGCTGGCTTTCAAATTATGTTGAATCAAACATCATGAGATACATGAAGGTAACTTACGTTCAATTATTTCCTTTATTGCCAGCCTCATGTATTAATTTTTGAGGATTGTCTTTGCCTAATTGTGACCTTCAAAGTTCTATATAAAGAAATCCACTGTCACTATACCACTAACACCATCCTTTAAATCCATAGCTGATTAAACTTAAGAGAGTTCTTACTTTCTTTAGTGATCTCCTGTACCTGCATTCCATGGAAGAGAAGAAGCTAAGCCTCGTCCATGATCAATCTAATCCTTTCGATTATTCCTATTCTACTTCTCCATCTAATGGAATGTCAGCAAACAACCTCACTTCTCTTTTCCATTCCGAGATCGACAGTAGTTTATCCTCTCAACAAGTTATGCCCATCTCCCATATTATTGGGGGCAATCATCAGCACATGATTTCCCCTCAATTTTGTCTTCCATCACCTTCACTAATTCATCCAATAGTTTCATTGAATGGCTATGACACCAAAATGGTTCCAAACTCATCCAGTATGCAATTTGATATCTGTAATAGCCAATGTGTCCCTATCATGAATAATAGGCACCTATGCACTCCAAACATGGAGACACCTCTTTATCCTTCACTAGGTCGAGGTATAAACTATTTTAGCTTTGAGTCCTTACCCTACAATCCTCATCACGTAAGCCTAAACTCAAGTCCATATTCTATGGACAACAACCGCCTTGATTTTAGCACTTCTAACAAATTTGTATTCTTTCATAATGCAAAACGTTCTTTTCGGTGTGATATTTGTCAAGCAGAGTTTCCAACCGCACAAGCCTTTGGAGGTCATATGAGTTCTCATAGTAAGGCGAAGAAGAAAAGGGAGAAACTAGAGATATGTGTGAAGGATGCAAAGAAGGCTAGAATTGCTGGTATTGAGGCTCCATCATCTAATTTGTCAAAGATGTCCACCGATGAGGAACAACTAGTACAAGTTACTAAAGAGGATGGTGTTGTCAAGAAAGGAAAATATTAGAAAGATTAATTCCCGAGCGGTTAGTTCAACAACAATAATAATGAAGAAGATAAGACAATTGTTTTGAAGGTTTACAAGATGATTATTATTAGTAGTGGAATCAAACATTCCTAGTCTGTCTTTTTTTTTTCAAAAACTATGTTTGTTCTATCATTTTAATGCTCTTTCCATGCTCATAAAGGTGTCAGAGCACAACAATGGTACTTTATTGGGCGTCATGTCATGTATTTTAAAGTTTACCATTTTCTATTTAAGGATTTATATCTATTTTCTATTAGAAGGTTAGGTAACTTTTTTATCTGTGTACTTGGGCTTTGTTTACCATTGAATTAATGAATTTTTTGTTTTAAATATAATATTTCGTAGATAAATTTTACTTTGATGACTAGTCTCAAAAAAGACGTAATAATTTCATGTACATGTTAACTTTTTATTTATTTATGTGTGATTATTAGCGAAAAATATTCTCCTAGATGAGCTTCTGCGATGAACTAATACCCGCAAACCAAATATGGTTGTTGACTTATACATAAAAATAAATTAGACTAATAATTTAAGACAAAGACACAAAAATTAAGTAAAAATTTCTAACGGGTATAAAATCACCGGGAGAACGAGATCACTACTAAATAAAGTTATAAGACTTTATAAAATCGCAACAACTTCGTAACCCTAACTGCGAAATAAATTATATAAATAAAATACAATAAATCACCACAGATCATATCTAAGAGGATATGAGAAACATAATTTCTATCTCCGTAAATATTTCTATTTCTTCTCTCTTTCTTTCTCTCAACCTTTTGGTGGCTATCCAATACCTTTGTTTGAGAACAATTATTTATCTACACAAGGAACCTTAGGCCCATTTTTATAGCATGTCATATGTTCATACATAGAAATCAAATCTTCTGTAGTCATGACATATGTTTCCATATTTAGAATGTATTGACTCGGTATAACTAGTACTTTTCTCTACAATCCTACTACTATTAAGATTCCTAATATGAGCTAATCCTAACAATCACCACCTTGGATTATATTCATCATCTAACTAATAAGCATATAGCAATCTTTAGCATTCAATCGTTAAATATTAGTCTCGATCTCATAAACCACCCTCCCTGGGGTACCAGTCGCATAGTCGCAAATTGACCCTGAACTCGAGCCCAACTCTAATTCGTACTTTAACTCTGCTACATCGTCCATGCCAATTATTTAAAATAATCGTCATTGCACACAAATAAATAAATTTTACTATCTGTTCTAGAGCCATGGAAGGTTGATCTACTGTAAAAGAATTATCCCAGATTTATAGCCCCATCACAACAAAAATTATAGGAGAACTACCTTGAACAATATCACCTACTAGCCGATAAATATTATCGTACTTCTCTCCCTTCAAGAGTACGATGCAACCACGTATCACCCTTATAACTCCACCTCGCCCTGGAAAACCACAACCAATAGAATTTAACTCACCCCATGATATGAGATTTTTGTAAATCTTTGGTATATATCGTTCCCTACCATGCCTACACACCATGTCATCATGCATCTTAATATTTATTTCTTCACCAGTGACCTCACTGTTTGCAATGAACAAAAGTTGTATGAACTTTGTATTACAAACTATTAAAAGAAAGAAGAGTTCAAATCATCCTAGACAAGAATCTAAGTATAATTGATTCTGGGAAGTATAGCAGTAGAGGTCTGATATGCAGACGATCACTTTACTCCTTGGACCACACGACAAGGAAGAAATGCAAGGATATTGTGAACAACTTAAAGAGTTTGAGAATGAGAAAGCTTTAGCCACAATGGCACATCAAGCTTCTATTTCTCTCCTTCTATTCTTGAACTTCAAAGACTTGAAATTTCAGCCTCTGTAATGTACATAATGATCCTAAATTAATAGGATTTCATAGTAGTTATGACAGTGTGCATACATATTGGACTGTCCCCACTATGCGTGCACTTTTGATTGGATGACATCCTACGATCTAGTGAGTGAGTGCACAACTTGCTGCCTGCTTGATGTCACGCCCCGATCTCCCGCAGGCTAATCAGCCGTCCCCGCTAGGCGAGAATCACCGCGCGAGCGCTCCCACGTGACGATCGCTTGACCCATCTGGGCATGATGCCGCACGAGCGTGAGTTGTGCCCATTCAAGGTCGTGGTTCATTGGCTGGCGGTAAGAGGTCTAAGCCATAGAGTCGCACAAATTGTCCGAGTGCAGCAAAATTATAAACACGTAGGCGATTTGGTAACAAGTTCACTGAGTCGACAATAGCGGAAGCATTAAATAACACAAGTAGAAGTAAATCAAACTTTTTATTGATATAAACAATGTTATAGGCAGCGCATAGCCGAGATTATAAGTCGCTCAAGCCTCTCTCTCTGAAATAGTAAAAGTGTGCCAAGTGGCTACATTTGTGGAATGATGTATAGGCGTTGTTCCAATATTATATCTTGTATATGTGCTTCAGTTCTGGATGCAGCGCTCCAAGGCTCCAGAGTGAACTCCATGCCTTAGCACGCACGAAGGAGGCATCCGCACCGAATGAGGTTCTTCCGCACCCTGCAAACAACCTGGTGGTTTATCAGTACACGAATGCACTAGTGGGGAGGCAACTCGCCCGCTCGATAAATCCAAACACGTAACATAGGTTCCGTGCACCAACCATTATGTTATCTTTCTATATGCCTTAGGATCAGTTTTATGGCAATATTAAATAGCCTAACTCGTGTGGCAGTGCACCGTGCGATATAAGAGGAAATACGACGAGACTTACCAACTTATCATTTGTCCTTCCCTGTCCAAGACAAACCATGTTAATTCAAGCATAGCATGTATTATGAAATTCAGGGGCATAGCATATGAAAACACAAGTGTTTCAATGCAAGGTTACATATCTGGTGCACGAGTTAAACATAATATCAGGTGTATTGCATATGATGTTGAAGCATTCCATACGTACGAGTATTTCTTATTCATATCTTTTAGGTGATTCAGATTACTCTTGATGCGATGCAATGACTCACACGCGGATAGCCGCTAAGCGAGGATGACTTATCTACATGAACGATTGTCGCTGGCATAGCCAAAAAGGATGTATTATAGTCACGGGATAAAAATGGAGTACAACGCAGGTGGCGATCCCTGCTGCATACCATTTCCTCCTCAAATCATACTGACTGTTTTATAATTTCCATCCGGATCGGATCGGTCCAAGTGCCCCGACAACCGTCCGCGAAACTAATTCATACCCCTATGCACAGGTTGTCTGCGACACGCAGTCATGGTTCTTCCAATCCATAACTTGACATGATAATCCATGATTCATTGTTCTGAACCGAACATTTGCTCCTCGAGCTTTGATTCTTTCTTTACTTAACATGGTTCTCGGTCAGACGTAAACTTGATATACTTTCCATTCAAATATAAACTTGCCTTGATGCATTCCCCTGGTATGGGGACTACCTTGGCGACCAAACGGTCCAGGATATTTGCAGGTTCATATTGTACAAAAGGACTATTTGATAGTCTTCTGGCTAACTCGAATGCATGCACGATATACGATAGTGTTCTCGATTGGGGCATGGTATTTCGTGTAGCAAATATTTAATGAGGCAATGTGTACAAACTACACTAAGCAGGCAATATGCATTCATATTGAAAACTTAAGAATTCACATTAGCTCGGGCCCGAAGGTAAGCTGAGGAGTGAAACCGTAAGGGGACTTTTCGAGCGACATGATCTAGGGTCGTGTAGTATAGCAGTAAAGAATTGCACAACGAAGTATATAATGTCCATATCGTTCTATCGAGGCATAGCAGGGTCTCGTTGCAAAAGGCAAAGGTAGCATACGAGGGTTTGATTATAAGCAATATTTTATTTTCATGTTCTAGCATAAACAATACAAGTTAGGATTATTCCCTTAGCTAGGTGCATTGGATTCTTATTAGCATGCATGGGGTAATTCACGTAGCGACTAGCATGTATCGTTCCATATTTTAAGTGTGTTGGCTAAGAAAAGATAAGTTCACCGTAGCCACCCACCTTAGCAATGATTCGTCTCGGTTGAGCGAGCCTCTGAAAGCCTAAGCCAAAGTCCTGTAGGGACAAGTCGGATATCCTTTGCCTCAAATGAGTATTCTTGCCTGAGCAAAGCGGGTCGGGACATTACACCTTTGCCGTTTGAATCGGCAGTCCGCTTGAGCGGAACGGGATATTACATCATGCACCACTCAGAAAAAGTCTCGTCCTCGAGACTTCTTGAGGACAAGCCATACTAACGCATTATCAAATCTATCGCAAGCATAGCAATCGGTACCACTAGATCCAATATGAACACAATCCCCTACTCGATCCTTACGCCATGTCACATATATGCCGAGTCAGTCTCATTTGCGTTTTAGCGCGGGACATGTTGCTTAACACATAGTACGTTTCAATCGATCTTGAATAACGATCTAAAGCTGAGGCAAACTTATACAAGTTGTTATACCTGTTCAGATGGATATTCACTTGCACTAGCATAAGAGATCGGCATATCGCGAGTCTGGATCGTGCATATATTCGAAGTGCCCCTCAAATATATGCATGTCAACCAACTCGACAATAGTGAAGTCTCAGCACTCGAGTTTCATATCTCATTGAGTCTTGGATCGTACACACGTTCAAGGCGTCTCTCAAATATATGCATTCAACCAAACTTAGAGATAGTAAAATCGGACAAGCTACTTGCAAAAATCTCAAGGGTTCACGTTTTACTGAATCACGAGGATACTTCCGATAGGATAAATCCAATTCCACATTATTTTTTATTCCAACACAATTCAAGCATTTTGTACTACCGTTAAGCACGATCTATTCGGTTTATCGACTAGCGTCCATCCGTTTGGGTCAAACTTAGCATACGTTATCGTTCCCAAGTCTAACCATAAGTCTTGCTTCCCCAGTTCTGTGGTTTGTTCAAGCAATATGGTAAAGTCGGTAACACAGGTTTATTCACTCGGCACAGGGTTGTCTGCCTAATTGCTAGGTTAGCTCATAAGGTTATAGGTACAGGTTCAAGCATACGATTCATCGTGCAAATTTGTCGCACGATGCTCGCCCCAATTCCTAGGGTCAAACCATTATTCATTTGCACGGGGTGTTCTATCCAAGCTCGTTTCCACTCAGATTTCTAAACATCGAGAACATACTTTTTCCTACTCTCAGTAACACGTTTGTTCGCACGGGGAACGAGTCCGTTCAGTAAAATCCATAATATTCAAGATGCAAGACAAGCCTAGTAATTTGCATAGTCTATCCCTCCAAACATGTTTTGATATAATCCCTATCCATTCCAAGCCTAAACCACAAAGCCAAGATTCGATTCTAAATCTTTAGTTATAACTTTATTTCGTTTAACCTGATTCGTATATCCGTTCACGACACCATCAAGCGTAATTTATTTCAGGTTCTAGACTAACTTATCCATCTAAACATTTTTGATCACTTGCATTCCAAGTTCATCTTATCGTGTCAAACCAAAAGTCAAGTTGTCACGCTCTGGTCTCCTGTAAGTTTGATCACCCTCGTTGGACATGAGATCCCCACATCAACGCTCTCGCTAGATAATTGTCCTAATCCGGGCATGACGCATGTATGAGCATAGAGTTACGCTCGTACAAGACAAGAATGTTTGAATATTATGGTTATCTTTGACCCGATCGAGATACCTTATATTTCACTTTCCTCCATCCAAGTTATATATCTATCGAGTCATTCAAACTTAAGTCTATCCAAATTTTGATACGTTCCATTCAACGAGTTCGTTTGGATCACCGAACATGTTCCTTTTGAGTTTGATCATCCCCGCTGTACATGAAATCACCACGCCGGCGCTCCCGCAGGATAACCGTTCTCGTAGGGATCGATTTTGAATGTTATCATTTCAAGATCGTTCTTCCGAACTCCAAGCCAAATCCATTATCGTTCATCTTTTTTATCGAAACATAATATTCATTTCGGGATAACTTCTATTCGAGCGATATTGTATTAAAGTTCAGTCCTGGTTGTTTCAATCATAAATCGCTCGTACGATCCTCTAAGTTTCCAACAAGTTTTCTTAACGAGATATTGATTTCCTATTCTACAATCCCAATTCGATATAAGCCTTAACATTTATTCAAGACTATCTCAAATCATTTAATTCGATTATCGCATGAGACATATGGATCCGTTTGGATATTTTTAAATGATCTATACACTACTCGGAATTGAGTCATCACATTAAATCCATACTCGATAGCCATCCAAGCAACTATATTCGATTTGTATCTTTCGTCTAGAATATCGTTCGAGTTATTTTTCCTAAGTCTAAGTACGATTCTCAATATTCTCCTAAGCGATAAATTCGAGAAGGTATCTATCGGTTGGCATACTAAGTCTGACTCGTCTTATTCCTGAACGATATTCCCTTCTTATTGCAACTTATCTTGCACGAAAGGGTCTTGGCGCATGATACTTAACATAACTTAGCCGAAAGGCTGTGTGTATAGTTAACCGTTCGGGCAATATTTCAATTTTGTATTAACCAGTTTGGCAAACATGTATAGGTATTTCAGGTTTGCACATAAGTCGCTTTTCTAGCACGAGTCTATTCCCGAAGGAACTGGCACAGGTTGGCACAAAGGCCAATCGTATTATAATTTCCATACAAGCAATCATATTATTCACATATACTTTTCGAAAGTATTTCGACTCATTGTTGGAACATTCCGTTTGGGATATTAAGAGAGAGTGTGCACATAACCCACGAACGAGCTTCCAAAACTGAGAATCGAAACGAAGTCCAAAGGCGTATAGCCAAGCTCTGATACCAATCTGTAACGCCCCAATCTCCGGCAGGCTAATAAGCCGTCCCCGCTAGGCGAGAATCACCTAGCGATTAGCATGTATCGTTCCATACTTTAAGTGTGTCGTCTAAGCAAACACAAGTTCACCGTATCCACCCACAATAGCGATAATTCATCTCGGTTGAGCGATACCCTGAGCGAGCCTCTGAAAGCCTAAGCCGAAGTCCTGTAGGGACAAGTCTGGATATCCTTTGCCTCAAATGAGTATTCTCGCCTGAGCAAAGCGGGTCAGGATATTGCACCTTTGTCGTTTGAATCGGCAGTCCGCTTGTACGGAATAAGGTATTACACTTGACACATGGCTTTCTATATGATTAAAGCGTAGGTCATGGGAAAGTATTTTTTAATATTTCACGAGGAACATAGCTTTTAGGACACATAATCAAAATTTTTTTTGTTAGTTAGGATCGTAGGCACACTTTAGAAGTGGTCTGGAGACTTGCGCACTTTTGATAAAATTGATCATATGGGCGCACATTTGAAGAAGTAGTCAAGATGGTGCACTTTTGAAGAAGTAGCCGTAATAACGCACTTTTGAGGAAATTGGCCGTGATGGAGCAATTTTTAGAAAGTAGCCATGATGGCACACATTTCAGAAATATCCATGATGGCACACTTTTGAGGAAGTAGCCATGATGGATTACTTTTGAGAAAATAGCCATAATGGCGCAGTTTTGAGGTAATTGGCCGTGATGGCACAATTTTGAGGAAGTAGCCATAATGGTGCACTTTGAAGAGCTTAGTCTTACGGCGCAATTTGATGAGGTTGGCCTTACGTCACACTTTGAAGAAGCTGGCCTTATAGCGTACTTTGATGAGGTTGGCTTTACGGCACACTTTGATGAGGTTGGCCATAGGGCGTACTTTCAAGAAGCTGATTCGTACTGTCCGCTAAACGATAAACTAGGTCTGCGTGCCAAAGCTCAGCTGTAATAATGGCTTCTAACATCCTCAACTGCTGTTCAGCTATCAAATTTATTGCATTTAATGGTCAGGGGGAATGCAGACACATGATTTGTGTGCATGTCTTTGTTGATGAAAGCAGATTGAAAGTGTGCCATCCTTTGAAACAGACATAAAGTGAGCCATTCTTTCCCTACTAATTTTATTTGTAGAAACTGTGCCATCTTCAAGAAGCGCACTTATTTATACTTCTACAAGACCCCCTTCAAATTTTTTGAATTCCTCCAGAAGAATACAAAATACTTTGAAGTAGAAGCATAAAAGTTGTTGAGATATTTGTGCGCGCACTCTGGACAAAATGCCAACAATGATGCTGACTTGACCGTGGGGCATGCATATATCTTGTCAATGTATTCAATTTTGAATTGTTTCTTGGTTTGATGTGATCTTTTAGGGAATGTAGGCAGCTTTTAAGGAGATGCAGACAACTTTTCAGGAATTATTTATGAGAGCTATACTACACTTGGCATGTCTTCTCCTACAAAGAGGAGGAAAATTTTACCAACACTCCCAGGCTTATCTCCTTCTTGATGTTATACTAGAGTATGGTTATTGTTAAGTGTGGGTCCAAGAACTAGACTGAAATAGCATGGCGCCATTCAATTTGCTGGCCGCCAAGAAAGTGCAAGTGGAGACGCTTGCCAATGATGGATGAGAAGCTCGTTTGGAGATCATTATCGTCGAGCTCTTCGTGTGATGGAGCATAGAAGGATATCATAAGCTTCGTCGTTCATTCTGAATTAACAAATTATTCTGAAGACTGTTCATTGTCTTCAAACCTAGCTCGCTGAAATCACTCTCTTAACAGGGTCATTGTTGTTATTACTGGGTTGGAATTGTAATCCTAACCCAGACTTCTAGTAGCGGTGCAACATCCGAATAGAAATTAGTCCATACTAATTTAAATATACCCTGTCCTGTGTAGCATCCTCGCTTATCCACAATATGGATTTCTTCTCTCTGTACTGTTGTTTGCACGGAGAAACTAATTTCTTTTATAACTTAATTCATCTACATCGGGATCAGATGGTACACAGAGATGGGGATGGCTCTGATATAGATCCCCATCATATAAAAATCTCGGTGAAATAGATTTCTATATTTAAAATCATAATTTTTAGAATGAAAATATAGGTGTGATAGATCTCCATCATATATAATCATGATTAAATATCAATAAAATTTTAGCTTGAGTTTGTATTATTGTCTGCGCATTGCTGAATGTTAAATTTTGCCATCTTTTAAAATATAAATTTCTACTTTGCTTGTGAAATTAGATGTGCATCAGAGAACACTAGATACTATGCGCACTACACTGCTTCCTCCGCCGTATATGCATGCCAAAAGCTATGGGGAAAAGAACTTGCGAATTCCGAATAGTCGCATCTTTTAGGATTTTGCATCTGGTTCTTCAGTTAGGGAAATGAACCAATGTTTCCCTTCATTGAGAAGGCATGTATGGTAGTTCGAATTGTCACCCTTCTTCTTATAAAATAGTGGGGTCAGTCACTCAGTTTATAACTCCTTATCCAAATTTGCCAATGGCTTCCCAAGATGCACCTACAAAGAAAACATGAAAGTGTAAAGAAATAACTGCTTTCTCTCCTATTACAGCTAACTCTTACCATGTTTCTACCACTTTTTTACCACCTTTTTTGAGAAGAAGAGAGAAGTCTCCACCCAACTGTGTAAAGCGAACCTTTTTTGGGACCTCATTGGCCCTTCACTGGGTGGATCTACTCTATCCCAGACCGAGATTCGTGATCTTTCTGTCGACTTGGGCAAACAAGAAGAACAAGGAAGAGTCGAGGTATCACGTCGTTTGATTGCATCCTTAGACGTTTGTAATTTGTAAGCCCTTGCAATGTTTGTAAATAATTTGGAAGACTATGATTCTTCCCCTTCTTTAGTATATGTGTTGTCATTTTTTTTTCTTTCTTATCAATGAAAAAGTTTGGTTTCTACAAATTTAAAAGACTTTTGTGGACTTTATTATCCATTGTGTTCTAATATTAGATACAAATAATAAGTTAGAGTGGCAATAATATCAGAGGTAACGTGTACGTGATATATTTTTCAACGAGATCTCACTTAATATATCTGTTCAGAGGTAATATGGACATAAAAAATATAATTATATGGGAGATTTGGTGGATTTGTCACCCATGGCATACTCATGTTGAGTACAAATAACAAATTTTACAGGATGCAATACTATCAAAAGTGATATGGACGTGATAGCTCGCTAATTTACTCTATTGGAGGAAAGAAGAAAGAGTAGTTCTTGGGAACTAAACTTGCAAGTATGCATGAAAAGGGGGTGGTACATGGTTGTCGTGACATCATAGACATTAAAATTATATTTATTTAATATAATTTCTGCATATATATTTTCTGAAAAAATAATAATCCTTTTAGAAAAATTAGGTTTTTCACCTTGTATTAACTCCTAAAAATATCCATAGGTTCCGACATTCATACATCAAGACTATATCAATATTATACATAAAATATGCTCACAACTCTAATTTAATACAAATTAATAAATCTGAAATTTTTATAAAAACTGAATATATTCTATATCAATAACATCTATATAAATACATTAACAAGAATTAAAGAAAGTTCTGATGGAGGTTTCATGCATGCACAAAAGTATTGAGTTGAACCTCAAAATTAGGGTTCATGGGGTTGCATGGGTTCTTCAAGATAGAAAAATAGAGTTTGATCTTCAATATACAACTATATATATATATATATATATATATATATATATATATATATATATATATATAAGAGATTGGAGGAAGAAGGAGATGAAATTTACCTCAAGAAGATGTGCAAGGGGAGATCAGCCTCGAATGGATGCAGTCAGCATAGGGGCTGAAGTAGGTGGCCTCTTGAGGGTGGTTGTTTTGGTATTTCGGGTGGTTGGAGGTGGCGGTGAAGTTTGGAGATGATGGGGGTGATTATGGTTTGGGTTTGGAGGAGATTATGGTTTAAGATGAGAAGATATATATATAGGTAGATTTTTAGGTGAGTTTGGCCACGGTCGCTCACCAGTACATGTGGTAGTACTGACCCACTTTTGTAGACAAATATCCAGGTACTGGATGTAAGAGCTTGGCGAGCATTCTGAATCGGTCTTAGCGCAACCTTTCGAGGGACTGGCTCGTGCTGCTTCCTTTATTTTCCTCTCCAGTGGTCTACTCCTCTTTTGCTAGATGTTCTATTATTTTGGTCCTACTAAAAGGATGTAATGTGTGGGCATTGTGGCTAATTTTTGGAATGTAAAAAGAGTTGTAAGCCTTCTAAGGCATATTTTGTTACTCAACCAAGCAAACACTTTGTAATCCAAATCTTCAGTATTCAATAAAAGAAAGTATTTTGTGTGCCTATCAAATGTGTTCGACTTTGGTTCTCTACATTTATATTCCGTGCCTATATATGTATACTTTCGTCTAACTTGTGTCTTGTGTAGGTACTTTACCTAGTGCAAGTGCAACTTAGGCTTGCACAACATCTCCCCCAAGCGAGAACGATCGTTTCGTAGGGACCAAGCGAGGACGATCGGCCCTTACGGGACCGGGGCGTGACATATGTAGATGGTTAGAGAGAGAGGGAGAGAGGGGTCACGGGTTTGAGATGGTATATGTGGGTTTTTAAGCGGGGTCGGTCATGGGTAGGAATAAGTTTAGTTTAAATTATTTCCTAATTTGGTTAGTAGCAATCTAAGATAAATCAGTAATCCTAATAGATATTAATATCCAAGATTTGATTGAGATTCTAAAAAATAAAATAATAATAAATAAATACATAAATAAATAAATAAATCCTACAAAAGAGGGAAGTAGCCTAAATTGACATGGAAGAATTATTGGTTGCATATTGAAGATGGATGGATTGAAAAATAATCACAAATAAATTATTTATATATAAATATCTAAATATTACCCACAAGAAACTACGGTTGTCATACTAGTGCCATACTAATGCTTTGCTAGAAAAAGTATGCTTATACATCTGGTGATCGAATTTTGTATCACATGAAGATCCTACTGGTAGTGTCTCTAGTGTAGGCTACTTCCTACGAAGGGCGATGTAAATTTTGGGGGCGTCCTCTGTCATTAATGTTCAGCTACGGAGAAGTATCCTAATACAACAATTAAATTTAAATTAATTTTAAAATAATCTAAATAAACATAATAAATATAGAATATACACAAAATTCCTATTTTTTGGTGAGGGGTTTTTCAGCCTGTGCAGACTTGCACCCTCAGTTGCATCTGTTTTAGTACCTCATGTTTCAGTGAAGATTGTAACACACTAATGGACACTACACCTTTCTTTCTTGCATTAATAACCCCAAGGCAATTTGCCATAGCTATGCACATATTCCAATTTTGTACCTGCAATCATGCCAATATTGATTGGACCCTCTTAACAACTTCAACTAATAACCCCGCTGCTCTACATACAGGTTCCCCCACCCCATGCTCACTGGACTGAAACAAGTGCAGATCATAACTAAAACAAATATAGTAGCTCCAAGTCAATGTTTGAATTGCACACTCAACTTGAGGTTCAAAAGAGACTACTACTACACTTCTCTTACCTGAATACCCCAGAAATCCCAACGATATCATGTATCAGTACTCCCATTCATCTCACTGATAAGTGTATCAGTTATACCAATACTTACTACCTACTTTACATTACCTACACTTCTTTATACCCTATCCTCCACTGCTTGTAACAACCTGGCACACCCTATTGCAGTGCACATGCTCTCCTCTACCTCCTCCCAAAATCCAGATATCAATTTCCACATCTATATATGTACATATATTTATACATATGACTCTAACCGATCTAATTTCTGTTTGAACACTTCATCAATTTTGGGTGATACTCACCTTCCTACACATGTTGTGTAGTACACTAAGTGCAATGCCTGCACTTCCCACACACTATTTTGAACAAGTGATGCACCATCTGCACACCTGAGCCTCCATATCCTTCTTTTTCCCTCACTCACATAATACCTATAAACTAACATATATTATGCTACTATCTACTAGCCAATTCAATAAGCACCTATAGTATATCACTAGGATACTCATAATACTAATCCAAATAAAATGTCAAAACCCACAATTCTCTATAATTATCATATGTATATATGAAATACGTACATACATGACTAATGTAACTAATTACAATAGAAATTTAAGAGTAATTACACTACTACGCACAAAACCCCCAAAATGAGTCCTCGTATTATAATGTATCACAAAATACCATGATATGCTCTACTCGTATCTAATTGTGGACATGTAACTTGCCTCACACACTCAACCTAAGTCTAATTAGATCTAATTATCTTAATGGCAAATACTTGGTGCATAAATCTCAAAATTCTCCTAATTTGGGCACAAAAATCTATGTAGAAGTCACAATAAAGGTCAATTGGGCCTAGAACTTCTTCCTATGGGTAGCACTAAGCCATGGGGGGTTTCCTAATGATCAAATACATGAATTATAGTATAAAATATAGGAGAAATTAGAATTTTATCTATTAGAGATGGATTCCCAAAGAATAGCTCAAATGGACACAATTAGGACACAAGCTTCTAGCCAACTCCTTCTACTCCAAGTGATCTTTGTAATCCAAGCTCCAATGCTCCTTGGATGATAAAAATTGAAGAAAATGAGAGTGGATTGGGGTAAATTTTGTGGAGGGATGAATGAATTGGGGATGAACCAAATTAGGGATATACAATTGGAATGAAAATAAAGTGGAGAGAGAGAGAACCCCCTCCTATAGGTGGCCAGCCCCTTGTCCCTCTCCCTAGCAACCTTTTAAAGTCCATAAAGTCCCCACTAGCTGTCATGTAGGTAAATAATTAGGAGGGCTATATTATGAATCTTTTAATCTAATAAAATTTAATTCTAATCTCCTTAATTAACTAAAAGGAATAGGTCTAATAGGCCTAGCCCAATCTTTGGCTCAATATATCATGACTAGTCACCTATTGGGTCCACTAGTGTCAAGTCCAAATAAATATGCTAGCCCACTAACTAATAAATAAATAGCACAACACATGATAAATAATTAGTACCATAATTTATAAATATTTAATCACCAAATATAATAAATAACAAATAACAAAAATATCCTCATCTATAAATGTGGTAGTGACAAGTCTACCTTCACAAAACTTTTGTCCTTGAAATTTAAAGATGATTGTATCCCTCTCTAGGTCAAACCTCCAATCCAATCTAAATCATATAATCATGAAAATAAAGAAATCACTAATTATTGGCAACATGTGTGGGGTGGTCTCCGTCTGTTATGTTATTATAGTCTTTGCCAAGGTTATACTACTAACTGTCATGCCCAGGCCCCGAGGGCCGCCCGACCACCGTTTCCTCCGTCGGACCGGACGCGAATCACCGCACCTCGGAGCTCCAACGGGGCGCGTATGGCCGTTTGATACCGGAAAGTGATGCCGTACGAGCCTGGGGTTGTGCCCACATAAGGCATCATCGTTAAAGTTTGGCCGTCATCACATCAATCGAGTAAGCAGCGGAGGGACATTATTGTAATGCATTTATGCATATGAGTATTCGGGGCAAATCAAGGGACTGGGTTCTCTGTTTATAAAAGCATCATTCCATACATTATGCCCCTCTATACGAAAGCATGCTCGAGGAATCGAAACCAGAATTTCTGGGTCTTGGGGATGAGGCATGCCTATTGCTCCCTCGGACGATCCAGTACCTGCAAGCAAGTAAACTGTTGGTCGGTCAGCACTTTTATAAGTACTGGTGAGTATAAACAACTGAATAGAAGCAAACATTCACTAAAACTAACACTAATTAATCATGTTGTAAAACATTACAATACTAGTGATCTTTCTAGTTTTACCTATGTCACATCTAGACATAAATGGATATCTATGGGCGGTCCTCTACCAAGCCAACATAATGAACTATCTTATATGCAGTGCGGTCCCCGAGTAACTCAGGTTCGGCAATGGTTGATCCAGCTAACCAATGACTCATTTATCTAATACTATTGGCAACTGTGACACATGATTGCTTTCCACTATCCCTGTAGCAGCCGTGACACATGGTTCAGCTCTCCACTAATAGCCATTATTTGACCGATGCGAATGCATGAAACACTATCAAATAAACTCTAGGATGCAGATGAGACGAACCATCAAACCATATTTCATTATTACAGGGAAAGCCGCCTTATCTTTGAACATATTCAAGTATACGATATGGTTCTCTCGAAGCACAAGCGATAGTGGAACATGTTCATGCAAACTCTTAGTCTTAGACAAGCGTTTCAGGATTCTCTTAGTTAAGTAGACAAATTCGTTTCAAAGACAAGCTAGGTGAGTTCTCTTATTTAACATGCAAGGCAGGTTCTATCATTCTCTTATGAAAACAAGCATTCTAAAACTCAAATTCATTATTAGGGCATGCGAGAATCAGAGAACAAAGTTATGCCTACTCACCTTGATACATAGTGCCGATGCGGAGTGGGGCACTACACTAACTATGCTAACTATATAACAAGAGCAATTTATAAGGTACTAAGGAAGAAATTAAATCAAATCAATGGAGAAGGACATGAAGGAAGAACTGAACTTGCTAAACCATCACCTGTAGTGTCGACCTCATCGACCGTCATCATAAATGCCCCATCCTGCCTGGGTGGCTGCAGGTGTTTAGAAATCTGTGATGCCAAAGGTGGCCTAACTCTACCTCTCTGATCCCGGTCTACAACACGGGTTGAACCATAAGGGTTTGTGTGATAATCCCTCACACAGTGCTCTGAAGATCCATAATACAAACACACCTTGAGCCTTCTCCTATAGTCATCCCAAATATGCCCAGGCTTCTTATAATAGTTATAGGAGGGTGCCTATTGTATCTGAACCTGAGGTTACTTAATTTCCTGATGATATGTTGCCTGATGAAATAGCCTCTGAAACTGATGTGTCTGCTGAGGTGGTGCCCTGACTGGCACAAAAAACTGTTGATGCTGCTGAAATGCTCTCTTCTGCTGGAAATGGGGTCGCTTAGCTGGACCCGAACTGCTGCTAGATCCCCCTGATATGCCTCCCATCCTCTTGGACTTGAGATCCAATTTATTCTCTGCCCTTTATGCATCCATCAAGATCTCTTCGAATGTAGCAGTACGGTGACCCCTAGTATGGGATTTGATCTCCCTGATCAAACCCTTTAGGAACTTCCTGGCTATCCCGTGGGCATTCTTCCCCTCCACAAACTTGCCTAATCTGCAGAACCCAGCAACATACTCGTCCACTGTCATACTCACCTAGACGAGGTCCTAAAACTGGCTCTCCAAGGCACTCTGAGCCACATCCAAAAATATTTTTTCCTTGAAGAGCTCTCTAAAATCTTCCAAACTCAATCCTGATGCCGCAATCCTTGGATTCGAACAAAACTACGTCAGAACAATGTCAAACATCAGGTTGGCCGCTGACTCTTCGGGATATTTGCCAATCGCAAGTTTCTCTCAATGTCCCGAATCCAATCATCAGCATACAAGACCCCCTCTGTTCCCTTAAAATCTTTGGACATCATCCAATTGAAATCAATAATGGTACCTGGCCTCGGTTGCTGTGGATAGGTCTGAGGCAGAATAATCTGCAGGTGAACTGACTCTACTCTCTCCACGGCTGTTAGTGCTAACTGATAGGAATTTTCTATCCCCTGCTTTATCACATCCGACTGGCTTTGCTGAGCCTCCGCCTGGGCCCTCTGGGCCTTTATCATCTTCCATAATATTGTAAAAATCTGTGTGACGTTGACTGGTGTTGTTGTTGGTGGAAGCTCCTTAAAAACGGTGGGCACATTCCTCTGAACTGGAGACGGGGCACCCCCAAAAGTTGCTGCTGAAGCCCCCACCTAAACCGGTGAGGCGACCCTCTAGGCTGAAGAAAGTGGAATAGTAGCTACTGTTGCTCACCTCGGAGGTGGCAAAGTAACCGACCTCGATGAGACTTCGCCAGAGAGCAGCGATCGTGTCTTCAACGACATCCTGAAGACAGATTAAAATAAAGGAATCTATATTACATAAGATACGATATCATCAAAGAAGGACATTAATATTCAAAAAAAGCAATATTCAGAATGAATAAAGATAGCAAGAATTAATTTGTTTGAATTATTTCCTAGTTGTGATTGAGTATTCGCTCTCTCATCCTAGTATCCTATATCATATCCTATTGCAGGCTCGCAGTAGTACAACTAAGCCATTTTACTACCACAATATCGCACTATTGCAAAGCCGGACATGCATGGGCCACCACAAAAATGTGTCATAACCCGCACCCAGTATGAGGGCACGATTATGTGGGTACATCCAGCCTACGTTGCAGCATCGGTGGTGGAACATTGTCTAGGTCAACCATACTATCTAAACATCTAACACAATATGATGTATATGTCATGCTATCTCAACTCCAATTGGAGGACAATATGATGATATAAATATGGAAGTCAATAATTAATCATAATATAAAACTAGAGAAAGATATGGCATGATATGGAATATAAGAAATAAAATACAGAGTTACAATACAACACGAGTCTATGTCCCAAAAGTCTAAGCTCAAAATAATGGTCTCAAATATAATACATGCTATAATATCTAACTGTCAAATACAATAACATAAATGAGGACAACTAAGCCTCCACGACAGATGGCACTACTCAACATGCTCTACGGTGCTATCTCAACGGCCTCATCATTCTGTGGACAGTAATAGGTGGAAAACATCTCTTCTAACCAAAAAATCTAAAAATATATCCAGTCATGATGGAGCGAGTATAACCCAATAGCTGTTCCAAGTTAATTAATAATAACTATAAACAAAAATAGAGAATGTAATACAAGACGAGAAGCAATGAATAATATCATACTGTGGTCAAAAAAAGACAAATAATCTAAAGCAATAAAATATAAATTGATTACAATAAAATGGAATAAAGGCAATGAACTAGACTATAAAGAAGAACTGTAATTACAATAAATATTTAAAATACTTGTTAGATATGTGATCGGCTTGGGTTATCAAGATCTACTATAAAGGCTATAATACAATCATATGATTAGTTTGATTGGTTGTTGTCTACAAGTAACACGATAAATAACACAATCATTTAAGATTGGTTGTTATCTACGGAGTAACACAATCATACGCGAGGTAAATGATTGGTTGTTGTCACAACCCGCACCCGGTGTAAGGGTACAAGTCGAGAACAACACCCAGCCTACGCTGTAGAATCGACGGTAGAACGCTGTCTGGGTAATCTATCTAGCAAAATAATAAACCACCAACAATAACAATATACTCAATCATAGATCTAAGATAGAACGAGCACAAATATGATAAAAAATAGAATAGTCACATACAACTCATGAGTCTAAAATAATACATCAATGGGTCTAAAAGAATACTAACAAATAAGCTGTAAACAAATCCAGTACAAGAAATACTAAGAAGGTACTAATCCTGGGTCATCTGTCTCAGTCAGGATAAGTCCCTCCTTGTTTGATAATAAACGAAAGAAATTGAAACTAGGTTTATACGAAACCCTTTCTTTGGTTTACAAACAAGAAAAAGAAGTACAATTAATCCTATACGAGGATGTTAAGTACAAAAATTTGATTCTGGGGAAATATTGCTATAGAAGTCTGATCTGCGGTCGATCACTTTGTCCCTTGGACCACACGATGACGAAGAAGGGCTGTAGAAGACGAAAAAGAAGCTTCAAAGAGTGCAGGAGGGATTGAACTCTCGTTGCCAAAACACTCTCTGGATATACTCTCTTTTCTTGAAAAATCCTTGACTTTCCACCTTTTGACCTCGACTATTCGACCCTGGACCTCCGTGGCCGGAGGTCTCTATTTATAGAGTTCAGCTACAGTCGGCATAGAAACCGAACAACGGAGAGAGCTGCACCATTTATGCGGCGGTTATAATAACTGCTACCTATGTATGAATAATCTATTGAATTGGCGTGTGACGCGTATCCCATTATGGGATAATACGTATAATCGCTCATCGAAGATCACAGCATGCAAGCCACGTAGATAACTGCCCCTCGCGTAGAGATGATTGGCATAAAAGCCAAATAACTGTCTCGTTGGCATAAAAGCCAAATAGCTATTCTGATGGCATAAAAGCCAAGTAGGCGTAGAAGCCGAATAGTTGTCAAGTTGGCGTAGAAGCCAAAATATATGTCATGTTGGCGTAGAAGCCAAATATATGTCATGTTGGCTTAGAAGCCAAGTATCTGTCATGTTGGCATAGAAGCCAAGTAGCTATCATGTTGGGGTAGAAGCCAAGTTCTGCGTAAAGCTTGATGCTTCATGGATAGGTAACCAGCGTAAAGATAGCCAGTTATCCTCCTTTGACTGAGGTTTTGAGCGTGTTCTGGGCCAGATAGCTTTATCACGCACCTTTGCAAATATAGCCTGAGTTGGTGTATTTCAAAGAGATAGCATATGGCATACTCCTATAGTTGAAAATATCCAGGTCGGCGTATTTGAAGGAGATAGCGTACGACGTGCTCCTATAGCTGAAAATAGCCTGTTTGGCATAATGTGTGGGGATGGTGATGTGGACGTATTAGTCTTAATTATAGCTCACCCAGTCATTAAAAGTAGAACCAAATCTCATGCATTAAATGCAGAGATCTGCCCCCATCTCGCGCATTAATTGCAGAGACGTGCCTCGAGTTCTGTACGAAGAACAGCTTTTGATGTGGCGGTTGATTTTGTCTTATCCTGAGCATAAAGCTCACGTCTGCCTGTGTAGAATAGGCAGCATATTTCTTGAATGCGTAAACGACGTCTTATATTAAGGGTTTTTCATTAGACGACAGTCTGGAGTTCTGTGCAGAGTCATCATTACAGCCGTCCTCTCGATCACCGTACAGTACTTTTTGTCAGGAGTCAGGTTCACTGCTTCCACTGACAGGTTTATTCGAAGAATACGAAGAGTTCCTCGTACAACTTCCTGCTGCATTAAGAGCAGACGGGTTTTTCGCCGAAGTGGCGATGTAGCAACCTTTTTACGCCAAAGCAGTCTAGAAATACTGGATTATGCGGGTTATTTTGGAGCTATGTTTTACGCTGAAATAGCGTTGAAGCTCTGCTGTACGCTAATGGCTCTAAAGTCATATTTTATGCCACCCAATATTGGAGCTTTGTTTTACGCGAGCTTCCTGTCTGTTGAGGGTTTTACGCGTATGATTCCCCAGCGTATTTTTTATGCTTCTACAAACCCCCTTCAAAGTTTTCAAATTCCTCGTAATTTGAAACACTTTGAATGAAGCATGAAACGGTCAAGTTTGACTCGTTCCGCGAGGCTAATATCTCGGCAAATTTTTAGGAGTTTGTTGGGATTTGGTGTGTTCTCCTCTGCCTATATAAAGGCGAATTAGTTAACCTATTTTTCCCACACTTCCTTCACCACAAAGAGATGATTGCCGAGCTTCGTCGGTTTGACTTGAGAAATAAGAAGATCATGTTCTTCCAGCAAGTAAGGAGCCGTAAAATGAGGCATCGTCAAGCAAATATCCTCTGCAACGATGGATCATGGAAGGATATTATAGCTTCCTTTGCTTTGGATAATCAGCAATTTCATATGGCGATTCGTCCAGGAGAGAGGAAATGTCTCATTTGGCCACACAGCTTGCAAGCTGTATTTTCTCCCATCATGGCGCTGGACGAAGGTAGACAGCATGGCCCTATCTTCCAGTATTGAGTTGGGTCTGAACCCCCAACACAATTTCTAGGGCATGCCTGCCATGGCGTATGGAGGGTGGGCTTACGAAATTATTACATGTCTAATTTTGTATCCTCTCGCCATTTATCATTTTCTTGTTTATCGGCCGCAGAAGCCGATGAAGTGCCGTAGAAGAAGAAAAAGATCTCCACCAATATGAGAACCTGGCATAACAGATTCTCGGCGTGATCTTTAATGAAAATGAGAAATCCTTTGTAGGAAAAGGATTTCCATCATATGTAATCATGAAAATGAAAAATCCTTTGTAAACTAGATTTCCATCATATGTAATCATGATTAATAAACTTGTCTTCTTTTACGCAAGCTGATTTGCCATTTTTGCTGTGAGGAAGTCTGAATAGTGTGCAACTTTGGCACGTCTGAATAATTTTATGCCGACTTTGATAAAAGAGTATCTGATCTCGTCCCATCTTTTACGCGTAGCAGAAGACGCGTAGAAAACTCCTTAGCATTTAAGTTCTAGATCCAAACTGTCATGTTATTTTTTGGAGGAGGAGTCGCATAGAATTCTGAACTGTCTCTTCTCTGATACAAAGAATTCTTGTTCAGATCATCATCTTCACGAATGGTTTTTCCGAAAATCCCTTGAAAAAGGGCGAGAAATTTCTGTCGACCAAGCCATACTTGAACTTTTGTAAAGTATTCGGACTGGACTTTGGATGAACTTCCAAATAACCCAAGAAGAAGATTCGTCTTCAATGCTGAACTCTGTATATTTCAGGTACTTGGAATGTTTTATTGCCAAAAAGGAGCATCTTCTGCGTAAACCCTTGTAATTGGCCGTCTGTATCTTTCGAGTGTAGAATCGTAGATTTATAGCTTCTGAGCGTAAAAAGCTTCCGAGCGTAAAATCATAGATTTGTAACCTCTGAGCGTAAAATCGTAGGTTTGTAGCCTCTTGAGCGTAAAAGCTCATGAGCGTAAAAGCATCTGAGCATAAAACCATAGACTTATAGCTTATGAGCGTAAAACCATAGATTTGTAGCCTCTCGAGCGAAAAAGCTCCTTAGCATAAAATCATAGATCTACTATGTGCGTAAAATCTGGATCCACTGACTGTCCGTCTTCCCTAAATGATAGGCTAATGTGGTCTCAAATCATAACCGAATATTAAATATCAAATTTGGTTAGGGATTCGAAGAGTTATCCGAACTCTATAAATAGCCCAAAGTCCTGAGAGAGAAAACTTTTATCTGTCTTCTCAAAACCCTTGCTTTCCAAGAACCCTTCTTCTTTGTCTCTTTCTTGAGAACTCAGAATCGCCAAAAAAAAAAGCTTCAAGTCCAAAGGTGGACTTATTGATGAAGCCAGAGGATGGCGGTACTTTATCACGGGCTGTACTGGTGCAACTTTTGCAGTGCTCGCGACTTTTTTCTCTATGGAGTTGTGCATCATGCACTCATACGCGCAGTTCTATGCGTCCATAATTAGCTTCCATCGTGATTTTGATGTGCATGGAAGTTTTAGGATGCCCTCCCATAGGTCTACTGCAAGGAAGGAGGTTCCATCTGTTTCCTCGGATGAGAATGAGGACACCGTCGGGGCAGACGAGTTATTGACGACAATACCGAGAGGCATAATAGCTCCGCCAGCTAAGCCTCTCGTTATCCCCCAGAAACGGAAGGCTTCTACTCCGAAAGATCCTTCCCCTTGCAAGAAGAAGATTACCAAAGGTCCGAAAAGGGCTTCCACCAGGGACCTCCTAGGGGCGAGTCTGTCGTTTCCCCTGTTGGGGATGATTCTTTGATTAGAGGTCCTTCGCCTTTTAGAGAGGGAACCTCCATAGTTCCGGCTGGTAATGCCGGAGATTCTTTGCTCGAGATCGCTTCTACTACTGCTTCTGGTAGTGCTATGAGATCGCCTCCAAGGCCGAGCATAATAAGATTCCACATACCATTATCCAGACCAATAATGGGAGTAACCCCCACTTCGTCTGTAACTATTTCCAGCGAGATTCCACCCGATGAGCCTCGAGTAGATCTTGGTAAAGACTGGGAAGACTACCGGCCAGTGTCAGTTGGTGCACCCTCTTCTCCAGGTATGTTAGCTTGTCTAGCATCATTAAGAGATAATTTAGCTATTCAGGCTGAGGACGCGACATATATACCATCGGCCATGGGTAAATGTTGTCTTTACGCCTTTTTTTAGGAAAATTAACATCAAATTAATATTAACTTTCTCTTGTCTTCTTTCAGGTGAAGACATCTCAGGGGAGGGCGGATTTGATGCAACCTTTGACTTTGTTGCGGATACTGCCGATGAAACGACGATGTTTGATATCGATGAGGCATGCTTTGAAGCTGCCGATCCTTCGTCTGCAATGTTATCGAGTGTCATCTCGCCAACGGCAGTTCAGATATCTTCGGAGGAGGATGAGCCCATCATCGTGACTGTGCCTCCTTCGTTGAGTACGCCAGCAACTTCTACCGTTGTGGGTGTTTATTCTTTTGTAGCACCATCTGTAAAGGCAACGGCCTTGGCAACATCCTCCGTGATAATTTCTGGAAGGAGATTTCCCAGTATCGCCGCCACTCCTAGTGTGCATCCGGTCTTCGATATGCTGATTGAACAATATACTAGCCTATTCTACCTCAGTTTGAAGGAGTTAATTTCCATGGTGCTGGAGAAGAACATGAGCTTTGATAATCTGCTGACGTACTCCAAGCTTGCGATAGCGCCGCTCAGAAATTTTAACGACGCTAGGAGAGCTGATGCGCTGGAGCAAATAGTTAATGGTTTAGAACAACCCATTAAAGAATATTTGAAACTATCTCAAGACAACGTCGATGATATAATTCAGGCCGAGTATGACTCCTTGACTGTGAAGCTTGCTGAACAGATGGAATGCTTTGACAAATCCATCCAGGCACAACAACAGGAGATGTATAAAGAGCGGACCGTCTTGGGGGAGGTTATTCCTCAGCTAACCAAGTGCGAGGCTGAATATGAGGGAAATAAAGCGAGGGTCCGTAAATTGGAAGCTAAACTCACTCAGGCAAAGGAGTGGGCTCTCCAGTCATTGGCAACTCATGATAAGTTGAAGCGCCGAATGGATACTGCTCAGCGGAACTTGGCACATGTGGGTGTCATTCGTGCTGATTATATACATGCTCGGTCCGATCTATCCCTTCTGAGTGATGATAAGGCATAACTAGAACGTGCTTGCGCGAACATCTTGGACTCCAGGAATGAGAGGATGGCCGCCTTGGCGCAGCAAATTCGTGATTTGACTGCTCCTCCCCAATGATGTACTTTTTGCTTTTCTATGTAATTTCCTCTTCCTGGAGATAATAAAGAGACTTTATCTAACTTTGTGGACCCATCATTTTTGAATATAAATGATAGGCTTGGGTGAAAGTGATATCAGAGGTAATATAGACATGATATACTTCAGCTGGATATATCTATTCAGAGGTTATATGAACATGATAGAATATGATCCAACTAAATTTGTGTACAAAACAGTATCAGAGGTAATATGGACGTAATAGGTTTTAAAGTTCCAAATTAGTTAAACATATATATTCAAAGGTCATAAGAACATGATAGAATATGCTGCAACCAGTCTTTGTACGTGTAGAAGCATGAAAAATACCCCGGATAGCTCTACGCAGCATGTTGATGCAGGGCAGCGTAAACAAGAGGACCTCAGAGCCATCAAACTTGCAACAAAGCTTTTCTGCTGAGCACAGCGTAAAATATAGGCTCAAGGACCATCCGCGTAATGAGTATGTCCAGGCTACTTCAGCGTAAAAAGGGTGCTACATCACCTTTATGGCGTAAAACTCATCCGCTTTTAATGCAGCATTAAAGTGTACGAGGAACACTTCGTATTCTTCGAAATGAACCTGTCAGATCATGTAATGAACCTAACATCTAGACTTCTGACAAAGAGTACTGCACGGCTACCCAGACGACGGCTATATTGATGGCGCGATACTGCAACCCAGGCTGTCATTTACTGCCATATT